>JAPCYS010000025.1:0-27643 GCA_028641055.1 Alopecurus myosuroides | reverse complement strand
GTTATATCTCATGGTCCAAGCTCAATTATCCACGTTGTTGCTTGCCATGTTGCATTGTAATTGTTGAGTATGTCTGATAACGGTGCGTCTGATACCACGATAATCGGGTGCTCCTGGAAGTAGTGTCTCAACTTCTTTACTGTCATGTATACCCCGTACGCTAGTTTATCGTAATGCGGGTACCGTTGCTTTGATACTGAGAGTACCTTGCTGAGGTAATATACTGGTCTTTGCACTCTGTAGATGGATCCTTCCTGGGATCGTTCGACTACTAGTATTGTGCTTACCACCTGTTTTGTTGCTGAAATATATAGGTACATTGGCTCCTTTTTCTGAGGTGCTACCAAGACTGGTGGAGTCGACAAAGTTTGCTTAAGGCCCCGGAAGGCTTCCTAGGCTTCGGGTGTCCACCCGAACTTGTCTGACTTCTTTAGAAGTTTGTAGAAGGGGAGTGCTTTTTCTCCGAGTTCTGCTATAAACCTTCCGAGTGCTAAAATTCTCCGTGCAAGCTAATGTACTCCTTTGACATTCGTTAGTTCTTTCATTGATAGAATAGCCTTGATTTTTACTGGATTTTCCTCGATGCCTCTGGCGGAAAAAAAGGTACCCAAGTAAATCTCCTTGATGTACTCCAAACGTGCACTTCTTCAGGTTTAGCTTGATCTGATACTTGCCGAGTGTTGCGAATGTCTCTTGAAGATCGTCGATAAGGGTTTCTGCCTTATTTGACTTGACTATGATATCTTCTACATACACCTGAGCATTTCTGCCAATTTGTGCTTTCAGGCAGTTCTGCATCATGCACTGGTATGTGGCACCCGCGTTTTTTAACCCGAAAGGCATCTTAGTGTAGCAGTACACACCAAACGGGGTACTGAACACTATTTTTTCTTCATCCTCTCGCTTCATGAAAATCTGATTGTAGCCTCGGTATGCGTCGAGGAAAGATAACCGTTCACAACCCGCAGTCGAGTATGATCTGGTCGATGCGTGGGAGCGGGAACCATTCTTTGGGACAGTGATTGTTCAGTGACGTGTAGTCTATGCACATCCGAAGGATTTCGGTGTTCTTCTTGGCTACCAGCACTTGATTTGCGAGCCATGTTGCTATTTTGATCCCCCGGATGAATTTTGCTGCGAGTATTCTATTTATTTCTTCCCCTATCGCTCTCTGCTTCGGATTCGAGAAGCGGTGAGTAGATTGCTGGATCGGCTTTGCATCTTTGTAGATTTCTAGTGAGTGCTTGGCAAATTCCATGAGTACTCCTGGCATGTTCGCTGGGGCCCATGCAAATATTTTCCAGTTCTCACGGAGGAATTCGACGAGCGCGCTTACCTATGCGATAGGCAGCGTTTTGGACACGAGTACTGTATTTTCTTGATCGGTCGGATGGACCTGGTATTCCATTGTGTCCTTTTTCACGTCGAACTCCATCTCGGGTGTTGTTTTCTTTGTTAGAGGATGGATCGAGTGGTCAGTTGTGGCTGCTATATCTGCAAGTTCCTGTTGCATTCCAAATGATTGTGATATTTTGTTGAACTCGACATCACAAATGTCAGATTTTTTGTAGTTTCCTCGCACTGTGATTACTCCCCTAGGCCCTAGCATATTGATCATCAAGTACGCGTAGTGGGGTACTGCCATGAATCTCACAAATGATGTCCTTCCGAGTATTGCGTTGTACTATGATGGCGATTCGACTACTTCGAAGTCCAGTTTTTTTCCTTTCTGTAGTTGTCACGTTCCCTGAAGAATACTTCGAGTGCTATTGTGTCTAAGGGTTTGACTGCCTTTCCTGGCATAATACCATGGAACGAGTTTTCTGACGGCTTCAGATTTCTTATTGGTATATTCATCTCCTTCAGCGTTTCTGCGTAGATAATGTTTATCCCCCTCCCTCCATCCATGAACACCCTGTTGAGATCATAGCCTCCGATTTGCGCTTCGAGTACCAACGCTGCCTTTCCTCGGAAGGGGACTCAAATGAAAAGGTAATGTTCTCGTATGACCAATCCGGGACCTCACGCGTTGATGGGGGTGATATTTCTGCCAAATTCACCTGCCTGGTAATGAGCTTTTGGCTTCTTTTGGAGGGAGCGCCTTACTATATCATGTACACTTTGCCTTTCGACTCCGGGTATCTATCTTCCGGGTAACCTACCCTGTACTGCTATTGGATTGCTGCTGCTTGCTATGCTCTAGGTGGTTCTTGCGGCGCGGGTTGCTGTTGTAGCTGAGCGACTGCTGGTACTGGGGGAGGTAGTGGCGCACCTATCGCTAGTGCTCCTAGGACAGCTGGGAATCCTACCTGTTGTGCTTCTCTTGATTTTTTGAAGGGGCCTCCAAGAGTAGGTTGAATCTGCGACAATCTTTTCATTTGTGACTGGATCTACGAACTCCATTGTCGTCACTATACATGTGGCTTGGGCATAGCCCTTCGAGGTGCTGCTCGATTGACATGAGAGGTAGCCCGTCTGCTCGAATCTTTCGTGGCTGCCACTCACGCTTCTGTTCCTGCCCATGTTCACGTTCTTGTTCACGCGACTGTTCTCGTAATCGCATGTAGTAGTCGTTATTGCGATTACCTGGGAACTCGGCTGCAACCATCTTGGTTTCCATTTCGTCGAACGTCCAATTTGTGCACTTTCTTCTTCTGTTCTGGTCGTTGTTATACCTCGTGCTTCCCTCGTGAGCATAGGAGGTCCCCATCCGATCTTCTTCACGTAAGGGTGGGTGGGTGATGCGTGCTGATTCTTCACCTTCCGCCCAGCTGTTTGCTACTTCCATGAGCTTACTTACATTCTCACTCGAGTACGGCCGATGTACGCCCTTAGGCCCATCCGGCGGAGACCGTCTTTGAAGCTGTCAATTGCTGTTTCGTCTGAAATTTTCTCTCTGCTGTTTTTCAACGTGGTTCACCTCTGTATGTACCCGTGAATGTTCTCTCTGAACTTTTCCTGCATGCTTTCAGCTGCCCAACTCTTACTGATTGTTTGCAGGTCGATCTGAAGTTCTGGATGAAGTCGTACTCAAATTTCTCCCATCAACTATACTTGTTCTTGGGTCGGCTCTTCAGCCAGTTTCTCACCATGCCCACAAGTTGTAGTTGTATGTACTACATTGATGTCACCTTACCCCCTTTCTGGAACCTTACGGCTGTCAGGTAGTCGTCTAGCCACGCCTCGGGTTCCTGGTTGCCATCGTATTTTGGTGTTTCGGATGTTAGTTTGAATCGCCTCGAATCCCTGGCCTGGCGTATTTCTCGGGTGAAAGAAGGAGGTCCACAAAGCTCCTCGTCACCCGAGTCAGTTGAATCATATCTTGGATTATCTTCTCGGGTTCTGGCTGTTCTTGATGGTGGCAGTTCCGCCGCTCTTTCCCTTCGCGACTTGTACACTTTGTTATGTGTGAGCCAATTTCGCAGATCTTCCGGGTCCTCCTGATGTCGTGCCACCCGAGCCGGTTTGGTTTTCTCCCTCGTTGGCTTTGCGGGTACTGACACTCGCGGGGTGGGTTTCTGCTCTATCTCCGTGCTTGGCATACCAAGACCCCGTAGCATCTCGTCGTGTACCTCTCCTCGTGGATCACCCGGTGTTGTTTTGATGGACATTAGGTACGTTTGGACCTGCAGAAGCCTTTCCTGAGGCGTTCTGGGTATTAATTTCTCTGTTGAATGAGGTTCCTACGGGTCCTGTTCAAGGTCCAGTACTTTCCAGGTTTCATTCTTGTATTCATTCGGCATGTTCGTTAATCGTGATCGTCGGTTGGGAGAGGGTTGTTTCCGCAGCCGCTACCCGAGGCTTCCATCGAGTGCATGTCCAGGAGACCCGTGTCATCTAACTCCTGGGACATCTTGCTTAGCTTTTTCCTGTTTTGTGCTAGCTTCCACTTATAGGATGTCTGCTCTTATGCGGTAGCATCTACTGGGGGAGGGTGATCCTGCTCGACCAGAGTGGTGACTAGTTCCATTGTTTTCTTTGACACATAGACTTTGGGGCGTTCCGCTTTACCCTTCCGGCTTGTAGTCGCAGGCCCAGAACTTGTGGATGGTTGTAGTTCTCCGTGTTCGCCATTTTTGTTTTCCGGGTCATCATCCCTTGGAGGAGGGGACTCCGTTGGGTATTCGTCTGATTCTTCTCTTCCACCTTCATCTTCCTCAATCACCCCTGTCGGTTGAGAGGGTTACTTTGGGCGGGCCAGTTACTTCATCTTCGTCTTCGCTTTCCGAGGATGACGAGTGGGTGCCCCTTGCCATTCCGACAAAGCGCACGTGAGGATTAGCTGGATAGAAGTACTCGGAACTTGCTTCCTCTGGGGGAGACAGCGAGAGTTCCGGTACGACTATATTTTCCAAGTGAACTCGAACAAAATCTTCCAGGTGTATCACCGCCGCGCGACCCACGCGGAAGTTCAGATCACCAATCTTTAGATCGATACTTGTGTCGAGGTAGTCGAATACCGGGCGCGATGCCGCCAAGTGCTTGGTGAAGTCAATGGACCTGAAGCCGGTCGAGTCCACCCAGATTGCCGAGTCGTGATTGGTCGGCAATGAAGTCAAAGGAGCCACAAGTTTGGCGCCCTAGATTCCCACAGACGGCGCCAATGTCGAGGGTGTGACCTCAACAATCCCCATGGTGAGGGACCTAGGGTTTCGTAAGAGAGAAAAGGCGCTGGTGGACTACTCGTCCTGATGGGTTACTGCCATCGGGATTTATTTCGATGGGGTAACAAAGGTGTCGATTACAGGGTGATGTTCGCAGATTGAATCTGGTGCAGCTCTGAGTCTAGGGTTGTCTGTCTGTTCATGACCCCCTCTGGTGATTTATATAGGTAGCAGAGTCTTCATGGCCGTACATGAATAGGACTCGTTCTTGAGTTGGTTTCTACCTTTCCTAAACTTGCTATCCAATTACTTCCTTGTTCTTCTTCCGCGTGAGATCTTGCCATGGGCCTTCAAGCAGTCATTTACGGGCCTTATGAAGGTACTCCTCCATGGTGTGCACCTGGTAGGCTAACGACAGAGGGTCTTTTCGGTACCCCCCACATCAAAGAACATGGGTTCCATCACCACGCGGGGTGAGATTGACCCGAGTAACTCTAACCACACATTTACACGGCGATTCCAGAACCGCGATCTTCCTGTATCAAGTAGGAAAACCTTTCGGATTGATGCACACTTTGATCTTGTTCGGTATCTCATCATCTGGGCCCATTAACCCATCGCATGATTCAACCAGGCTCCTGTTTTCCCTGGAGATTGATACGTCCATTTTGCATCACTATTTTATATCATAATTTTCTGTTATTCATATATATATTTCATGTTATGATGCATCCCTTCTGTTATTTTATCTTATTTTGCATGTTTTATAATTTTTGGAGAATAAACACCGGGACCAGGAATCTGATGGAAAAAGCACCATCAGGATACCATATTTCAGAAGATCAGAAGAAGAAGTGGGATACCGGGGGTGTCCTAAAACTTCAGAGGAGGAACCCAGCCAGAAGGAGAGCTAGAGGGGGGCCACCAGGGGCCCACACCATGGGGTGGCGCCCCCCCTTGGCCGCGCCACCTAGGGGTGTGGCCACCCTGGCCCACCTCTGGGGGGTATTTTTCGGGTGCTTGGCCCCCAGGAAACCCTAAGCCTCATACCATCATCAAAGAATTATTCCGCCGCCGCCTCGGGGCGGAAAACACCCGAGAGAGAAAATCTCTCTGGCAGGGAGAAATCTACCGGGGAAATTCCTCTCCGGAGAGGGGAAATCACCGCCATCGTCACCGTCATCACTCCGGGCATCATCAAGATCGTCATCATCATCACCACCACCAGCACCATCGCCCTGATCATCCACCATTATCCCGCTATAACAATTAGGGTCCTCTATCGTTGTTTTGGATTAGATCTCTCTCCCGGTGTGGATTACTTGTTAGTAGTTGATGCTTGTGAGATTTATCGATGTTTGCACTTTATGACAAGATTGTTATCATCCATTATATCACCTATGATCATGATCCATATGATGTCTTGTGAGTAGTTCGTGTTGTTCTTGAGGACATGGGAGAAGTCAAGTTGTTAGTAGTGAAGTAATGTTGAATAATATTTAATGCTTGATATTTAAGTTGTGGTGTTATTCTCCTAGTGGTGTCATGTGAACAACGACTACATGATGCTTCACCATTTATGGGACTAGGGGGATGCATCGTGTGTTTGGCTACTAATTGTGGGGTTGCCGGAGTGACATAAACCTGAACCCCCGTTAGGAAACCATTACACGAGGGAGCGTAGGATCCCGGAGTTTAAAGCTGTGGTTAGATTTATTTCTTAATTACTTTCTTGTAGTTGCGGATGCTTGCAAGGGGTATAATAACAAGTATGTATTAGTATTGTATGGTACGGTACATTAGCATAGGTTCACCCACACAACACTTATCAAAACACCTAAGATTATTCAGCCGCATGGAAGAAAAGCACTTGACAGAAACCTCCCGTGTGTCCTCGAGAATGTTTGGTAATCATAAGTAAACCTACCGAGTTGTCCTTTGCTGAAGAAAGGATTGGGACACTTGCTGCAATTATTACTGCTGCATTTTATTTACTCGCACTTTATTTATCTGCAATATCAAAAAACCCTACAAATCTATCTTTCAGTATTTACAGTTATTCCTTCATCGAAACTGCTTGTCAACACCTTCTGCTCCTCTTTGGGTTCGACACTCTTATTTATCGAAAGTATTAAGATACACCCCCTATACTTGTGGGTCATCAAGACTATTTTCGGGCGCCGTTGCCAGGGAGAGAAGCGCTATTGGGAAGTGGACTTGATAAAAGAAGCTTCGGCTGTAAGTGCTGTTTTTTATTACTGTCTACTGCTTTATTACACTATGTTTGGGTATCCTTTTGAGTCCTTATTTGTGGGCACTGCTACCACTCTAGGGTAGTAAGTGACCCACTGCCTGATGATTTGGATCCTTATAAAATTCCTATAAAGATTGCTAAACATGTTAGGGATAACTGCTATTCAGGTGATGGAACTGTCCATCCTGGTGATCATTTGCTCTTTTTACATGAATTATGTGAGTTCTTCAAGTGTGCAGGTATTAAAATGAGCCAAATGAAGAGGAAATTATTCTCTATATCATTGACAGGTCGAGCCGCTGAATGGTTCAAACTGCTGAAAAATAGCCAGACTATTGGATCGGAGGAAATTGTGCCTCTCTTTTATTCTAAACTTTATCCTCACAGTGAAATTCATAGAGATCGGAATTATATATATAATTTTTGGCCTCATGAAGGAAAGAGTATTGCCCAAGCATGGGGGAGATTGAAGTTACTAATGCTCAAATGCCCCATTCATGAGCTCCCTAGTAATTATTAATAATTTTTATGCAAGGCTTTCTCTTCATGATAAGGATTTATTGGATGCTTCTTGTTTTGGATCATTTACACGTGTGAAATATGAAGCTAAATGGGATCTTCTTGACCGTATTCAAGAAAACACTGGAGGATGGGAGAATGACAAAGGTAGAAAGTCAGGTATAAATTATGACTATGAATGCATTAAAACGTTTATGGCATCCGATGATTTTCATAATGTTAGTATTGTTTATGGTCTTGATTCTCAAGTTGTTTCAAACTTATATAAGGCTTTTGCTTCCTATTTTGATATTCCTAAAAAGGAATGGGACAAGTACCATGCACCATATAAAGATATTGTTAATTGTGTTCCTGATAGAGATATAGAAGTTCATACTGTTGATTCTATTGTGCCTGAAACTTATATTGAGAAAATGCCTTTCCATGCTAAGGTAAAAGAACATTCTATGTTAGCTAGTGTGGTTAATAAAAGTGCAAGGAAACCTGTAGAACCCGAGGAACAAATAACTGTAGAACCTACGGTAGCAATAGTAAAGGACCTTGTTCTGAAAATGTAGAAGAGGGACACATTATATTTTGTGAAGATGCTTCTAATATTGTCTCTCATCGTGGTAAATTTGGGAAACCTAGTGTTCCTGTGCTATCTGTGAGGATAGGTGATCATTGCTATTATGGTTTGTGTGATATTGGTGCTAGTTCTAGTGCTATTCCTTATGAGCTTTATAAAGAAATCATGCATGAAATTGGTTCTTGTGAACTTGAAGACATTGATGTGATTATTCAACTCGCTAATAGGGAAACTATTTCTCCGATTGGTATTGTTAGAGATGTGGAGGTCTTATGTGGTAAAACTAAATATCATGCTGATTTTCTAGTACTAGGGACTTCTGCTAGTGATACTTGTCCTATTATATTTGGTAGACCTTTCTTAAACACTTGTGGTGTTGTTATTGATTATAAAAAGGAGAAAATCCTTACAGAGTTTGATGGAGAGTCTTATGAATTTAATTTCTCCAAATTTGCTAAAGCACCTTATGAAGCTGAATTGCCTAATGAGAATTAAAGAGTTGAACAATTGGCTGCTATTGATCTTGCTCCTAACAATCCTTTGCAGCAATACATGGAAGACCACGAAAGTGATGTCTTTATGGAAGAAAGGAATGAAATTGAAGAGATTTTCCTACATCAGCCAGCGATGCTGAAACATAATTTACCGGTGGAAGACTTGGGTACCACTTTACCACCCAAGGAGGATCCTGTTTTTGATTTAAAACCCTTGCCTGAAAATCTTAAATATGCTCATATTGACGATAAGAAATTATATCCTGTTATTAGTTCTAAACTTTCTGGTAAAGAAGAGGAGAGATTATTGGGAATATTGAAGAAACATAGAAGTGCTATTTGGTTATACTCTTGATAATTTGAAGGGGATTTCTCCTACTATATGCCAGCATGCTATTAATATTGAATCTGATGCAAAGCCAGTTGTTGATCATCAACGCCGTTTAAATACTAAGATGAAGGGTGTGGTAAGAAACGAGTTATTAAAAATCCTTGATGCCGGCATTATTTACCCTATTGCCGATAGTAGATGGGCTAGCCCTGTGCATTGTGTCCCTAAGAAAGGAGGAATGACTGTTGTGCCAAATGAAAATAATGAACTTATTCCTCAAAGAGTAGTGGTTGGTTAGGATGTGCATTGATTTTAGGAAGGTTAACAAAGTTACTAAGAAAGATCATTATCCTTTGCCTTTTATTGATCAAATGTTGGAAAGGTTGTCTAAGAAAACTCATTTCTGCTTTCTTGATGGTTACTCTGGGTTCTCTCAAATTGCTGTTAGAAAGCCTGATCAAGAGAAAAAAACTTTCACCTGTCCTTTTGGAACCTATGCTTGTAGACGTATGCTATTTGGTTTATGTAATGCTCCTGCTACTTTTCAAAGATGCATGTCTGCTATCTTTCATGGTTTTTGTGAAGAAATTGTGGAAGCCTTCATGGATGATTTCTCTGTCTATGGAACTTCTTTTGACAATTGTTTGCAGAATCTTGATAAAGTTTTGCAGAGATGTGAGGAGACTAATCTTGTTTTTAACTGGGAGAAATGCCATTTTATGGTTAATGAAGGAGTTGTTCTTGGACATAAAATTTCTGAAAGAGGTATTGAAGTTGACAGAGCTAAAGTTGAATCTATTGAGAAAATTCCCTGTCCCAGGGACGTCAAAGGTATTCGTAGTATTCTTGGTCATGCTGGTTTCTATAGAAGGTTTATCAAAGATTTCTCTAAAATATCAAATCCTCTTACTAATCTTCTTCAAAAGATGTACCTTTTGTATTTGATGAAGATTGTAAAGAAGCTTTTGAAATTTTAATGAAGGCTTTAATATCTGCCCCTATTGTTCAACCACCTGATTGGAACTTACCATTTGAAATTATGTGTGATGCTAGTTATTATGTTGTAGGTGTTGTTCTTGGACAACGAATAGATAAGAAGTTAAATGTTATTCATTATGCTAGTAAAACTCTTGATGCTGCTCAAAAGAATTATGCTACCACTGAGAAAGAGTTCCTAGCTGTAGTTTTTGCTTGTGATAAATTTAGGCAATATATTGTTGATTCTAAAGTTACTATTCATACTAATCATGATGTTATTAAGTACCTTATGGAAAATAAAGATGCTAATCCTAGGCTTATTAGATGTGTGCTTCTCTTACAAGAGTTTGATTTACATATTGTGGATAGGAAGGGTGCTGAAAATCTTGTTGCTGATAATTTGTCTAGATTAGAAAATATCTCCGATGACCCTATTCCTGTTAATGACAGTTTTCCTAATGAGTAGTTAGCTGCAATAAAAGCGAGCTCTCAAGAGATTCCATGGTATGCTAATTATGCTAACTTTATTGTTTTGAAGTATTTGCCTCCTACCTTTACAGCTCAGTGATACGTCTCAAACATATCTATAATTTCTGATGTTCGATGTTGATATTATGCCAATTGCTACATGTTTTCCATATATTTTCCTACTTTTTCTTATGTTTTCTGGGACTAACCTATTAACAAGATGCCACAGAGCCAGTTTCCTATTTTCTGTTGTTTTTAGTTTCAGAAAAGTTGTTCTGGAAATATTCTCGGAATTGGAAAATTCAAAAGCCAGAAGTCCTAAAAGTCCCGGAAGCTTCCAGAAGTCGCGAAGAGCCCCGGAGGGGGCCACAGGGTGGCCACACCATGGGGTGGCGCGGGTCCCCCCTGGCCGTGCCACCTAGGGGTGTGGGCCCTCTGGCAACGTCTCGGCATCGCCCTTTCGCCCATATGTACTCCCCGAGGCATAAACCCTAGGGGAATCGACCTTTTTCGCAAAATACATCTGTAGCTCCGCCGCCGCCGCCGACAAGTTTCGGGGGACAAATCTCTGTTCTGGCACCCTGCCGAGACGGGGAAGTGCCGCCGGAAGTCATCTCCATCGACTCCACCGCCATCTCCATCTCCGTTGCTGTCTCCTATGATGAGGAGGGAGTAGTTCTCCCCCAAGGCTGAGGGCTCTACCGGTAGCTATGTGGTTCATCTCTCTCCCATGGTGTGATCTTTATGTGATCGTGAGCTTTGCAATCTATTTGAATATGGTGATTGATCTTCATATGTTATGCTACTCAAGTGGTTTTGTTATCTCCGTAAACACTTTGATCACGGGGTAAAGGTGATAGTGTGTGCTCCATGTGGTTTAGCCTGATATTTATATCTTGTGTTGGAAGGTGAAACTATGAAATTGTGGCATTTTTTAGTACTAATTTATGGCGCTCGTACTAACATTGGGGTGCCCTAGAGGGAATATAGACTTGAGGATTGCTGCTAAAGCCCTACGCGATGATTGGTGTTCATTATTTGACCGGAGAGTGGTTCGGAGTAGCATAGTGAAGAAATGATATTTACACATTCAATTATGTGAGCATTGTTGAGAGTGTCCTCTAGTGAAAGTAGGAGCCCTAGGCCTTATTTCTAATCATTGAAACACCGTTTTCCGCCTATTCTGCTACATGTTTGCTTGCTGCCATTTTATTTAAGATTGCTATTATCACTTATCATCATCCATATTACTTGCATTTTACTCTCTCTTCGCCGAACTAGTGCACCTATATACCTGACAAGTATATTGGGTGTGTTGGGGACACAAGAGACTTCTTGTATCTTGATTGCAGGGTTGCTTGAGAGGGATATCTTTGACCTCTACCTCCCCGAGTTCGATAAACCTTGGGTGATCCACTTAAGGGAAACTTTCTGTATTCGAGGCCCAACACTGTCTACAAGAATAGAAGCGTGCGTAGACATCAAGCTCTTTTCTGGCGCTGTTGCCGGGGGGGGTAAGGTAAAAGGTACTCACATCCTCGGGTGTGAGTGCTTGAAATTATTTCCTTTAGATTCTGCAGTTATATCTTTTTGTTTCTTGTTTTCGCTAGTTAGGCTTATTTTTACTCGCTTCTTGTTTTTATTTTTACTTGTAGTCTTAATGGAAAACAACAAAAATATGATAGAACTTTATAATATTTATCTTGAATTAGGACATGATGCTTTTCTAAACTACTTATAAAAGAGCAAATTTCGTAGATACAATTGATCTCAATCGTCGAACTATGAGAATCCAACGACCTAGATTGATTCAATGTTGAGCACCTCAAACATGTTTAGCACCTAGTGGTTCCATTGTCGTACAGAAAGTTCCAATAGTTCGTATCCGATACGAGCTCATCACACCGACCGTACCAGCACAAGTCAGCTTGCCCATGTAGGATTTTTTTTGCACCCAGTATCCCTCTCCCTCCGGATCACCTCTCGATCTGCCACAGCCTCCGTCTCCCGAGGCGGGACCCAAGCGTGTATGCTGCACAAGGAGCTGCAGATGAGGAGTCAGTAGAGGGAGTAGGACCTCTTGTCCGAGGAAGCTGATTGCGCGTACCGCGCGGAGACCCAAAGAAGATCATATTGCTTGACCCAATTGCTGGAAGGCTGACCGATGGGCGGTGGCCCTGGCCAAGATGAGAGACGAGGTCCGGAGAATAGATGACCCCCGCACTGATCACCGAGGCGCTACCGTGCCGCCTGCCATCCGTGGGCTTCTAGGACGTTGTGTCACGGGAAATCGCCCCATTGGGGGATGCTCTCGTGCGCTGTGCCATGCGAGTCGAGCAGCAGGTTGCCGGCAGCGGCATGGTTGCAGACGAATCCAAACGATGGAACGCAGTGCCGCTAGAGGTGCTGGACGTCTTCTCCGACCTGCCCTCTGCTGCTGCCTCTCTCCATTGCCTCTTCGACTCTTTCCGGGTGATTGGAAGGACAACGCCTCGGGTACGGGCGTGCCTGACCCGCACTAGCAGAGTTGAGGATAACCATGTCCGTCGTTTGCCTTGGGCATCTTTTATTTTTTCGAATGGTCGATTGGCCATGGGCGGCGTTCTGTGACGATCAACAGAGTGCTTGTTAGTTGTCTATATCAATAGAGTGCTTCTCATTATGTGAGCGTTGTGTTAGCAGTCGGTGAACTTCATTACTTATGTGTGTCAGACTTATTAGATACAATTGAGTAGATGAATTGAGTCCATGATAACCCATGAACTGGTGCAAAATGGATTTGAAATCGAATTTTTATGCCAAGCCAAATCCTATCCAATCCGCGTGAAAAAAAGAACAAAAAAATCGATCCGAAGCCAAATCATATTCAATCCGCACGAAAAAAAAGACAACTAAACCGACCATATGGCAAATCCTATACAATCTGCTGCCACAAAGTTAATAAATTACCCGAGGCCGTTACCAATCCATGTACTATCTAGCATGGTTTATATATTCTCCTATGGTATGTCGTCTTTTTTATTTTAAAGTTGATCATAAGAATCAGAACTGACAAGAATTATTGGACCATCTCTTTAGGTTCTGACTCAAATACGGTCATAATGGATATTAAAATTACTTTATTCGCTCTACATGTTTCATATCATATTTTTTTTCGATTGAATGAGATTGTATATTAATCGATTTAACTTGAGTATTTTTATTCGTTAGAGACATATGCATGTGCTTGATTAATTTGGATTCATCATGGCTTACGCATATTGAAATTACATGACTTAAGAAATGAAGCTTGATTTTATTATAAAAAATATGGACATATTTAATCTGGATTTAGAATTTTGATATAATAATAAGATAAATTGGAACAAGTACTTAAAAAACAACTAATATATGATGGTGTATGGTGAAGAATGCATACACCCTAAGTAGGGGGAAAGAAATACAATAGAGGAAACTAAAAGTTTATCATCGCTACGGTTGCACCATATTGCAGGAGTACTAAAGTTTGTCTTTTATTTTTTTAGTTTCTATTTCTGTTCTTGGATGCACCACAAAGCACCGATAATCATATTTGAAAGTGGTAAAATTGTTTGGAACAGGAATCCTAGAACCTAGAATGAGTCAAGTCAAGAACGGATACATTCGAAAGGTTGATGCCCTCATGGTGTTGCGAGACATTTGAACCAGAAACAACATGAATTATGAGTTATTTTCATTTAAGTTAATTGTTTTTTATATCGAATTAAGTTTCAATTAAATAGTATAATCATATATATGAAGTAATGAATACAGAAAAGATGTAGAAACTACAACACAAGCATCTGTTTTGAATTAATGCTTTTATGATTTTTAAATATATATATTGATAAATAGTGAGGTCGTGCGTTGCACGTGCAAAGCCACTAGTGAAGAGAAAATTAAAAAACCTTTGGAAATTTGTTTGCATAATAGTGAAAGCAATGTTATTAGCATTAATTATTTTGATACCATTATTTCTAGTACTATGGAAAATTCTAAGCTTGGGGAAGCTAGTTTTTATAAACTTTTTAGTTTCCAGCTTTAGAGGAGAAAATTTGCTCTGATGATACTTTATCTCCCATATGTGATAAACCTAATGATGCTTGTGATATTTCAAATCCTCCTAATGAAAGCATTCCTTTTAAAATACCCAAGAAAATTGTTGAACTTATCATGGATAACCGTTATTTTGGAGATGGAACTGTCCATCCTAGTGATAATTTACACTTTATGCATGAATTATGCGAGTTATTCAAGTGTGCAGGTATCTCAACGGACCAAGTTAAGAGGAGGATATTCCCTTTGTCACTTGAGGACAAAGCAAGGGAGTGGTATAAACTACTAGATGATCCTCATCATTTGGAGTGGAAGGAACTTGAATCTCTCTTTTACTCTAAATTTATCCTCCTCGTGAACTATATTTAGATAGGAATTACATTTATAATTTTTGGCCTCATGATGGAGAAACATTGCCCAAGTTTGGGGAAGACTGAAAACATTAATACTCATATGTCCTAACCATGAGCTTCCTGAGGAAATAATTGTTACTAATTTTTATGCAAGGCTTTCAGGACATTGGAAGGATTATCTAGATGCCTGTTCAGAGGGTTCTTTTTTAGTAAGAAGGTTGAAGCTAAGTGGGATATTCTTGAGGGGATTCGAATCAATAGTAAAGATTGGAATAACAACCAAGGTAAATAATCAGGTATAAACTATGAGTATGATTGCATTAAGACTTTTGCTACTGCTGATTTTCATGAGCTTAATGCTAAATATGGTCTTGATCCTCAAATAGCAGTTGTTTGGTATAGATCCTTTGCTTCTTATCTCAATATTCCTAAAGAAAATTGGGACATATATCATGAACCTTTTAAAGACACTTGCATGAAAAATGAAACTCTTATTAATGATTGCAATTGACACGCTCAAACTTCTGAAAGTACTATTTCTTATAAGCATGTTAATTTTTGTGGAGCACTTAGACCTTGTGAAAAGAATCAAACTGTAGAAGAATATTGCATCCATCATTGGAATGAAAAAACTACAAAGTGGGATAGGGCTCTAAATGATCTTGGTGAAAAAGTTTGTGCCCTCTATCATTTTATTTGTGAACTTTGCTATAAGGTGGGTCATTTTAATTTCCAATGCTCGGGCCATGATAGTAGCCTTCCGAATCCTATGAGCACTGCAAGTTTGTATTGTTATGACATGATCACCCCTAATGAGCATGATGAACTTACATTATTTTTGGGGTGTGAAGAGTTATTAAGAAAACTTCTTTGATAGATATGAGTGCTTTTGATATGAATAGTGTCTTGCATGGATGCCATCTTTATTGTGTTGATAATTGCCATGAAAATACTTACATACAAAATATTATAAAAGACGAGACTTTACCAAAATATGACAGGACTAATATGTGTTTTGTTCTTATTAATGAAGAGGAGAAGTCCTCCAAAGTTCTTTCTATTGTTTCTGATAATAAACCAGGGTATGTGGAGAAGCTCCTTTTAAGCCTCTCCCTCCTAAAGAGGGAAGAAGAGGAAGAAGAAGAAGAGGAGGAGTAAAAAGAGAGAGGTAACGGTATCTCCCACTAAGCATGTTGCTCATATTACAGCTTTTGCTGATGAGTCTGAACTCGATGATTTTCCTATGCCTGTTATTTATGAAAGTGATCATGATTGGGAGAAACACACTACTTTTGATATTGAAAATTTGTTTGGTACCAATTATGAAAATGGTGATAATAATAATTGTACTATTAGTACCATCCATGTTCCTTCCAATGATGATGTAGAAAGCTCTAAACTTGTGGATGATGTGTTTGAAAATCCCTTTGCTATTAATGATTATATGCTTGATACATCTCCTCCTAGTAAAAATGATGATATGTTTACAAATCAATGCATTTTGGGAGAAAACTATTTTATTGCTTGTGATGATACTACGCCTCCAATAGATGATGATTGCAATGATAAATATGATATTTTTAGTCCACCTACTATTGAGGAGAAAAATAATTATGATTTCAATATGCCTCCAGTCTTTGATAATTATTATAAAGAAAATTATAACATAGGCTGTAATTACAATCATCCTCATGAAAGTTGCCATAATTATGGTGGGACTACCCAAAACCATCTCTTTAATATGCAACTTGTCTATCATGTTCGAGTTCTTTATGATAATCCTACTCCCGTTGCTATTAAGAATGACTATGCTTATGTGGAGAGTATTAATTCTTTTATGCATGTGTTTCATGATAAGAATGTTTCTTGTGATAGTTATATTGTTAATTTTATCCATGAAGCTACTGAGAGTTATTATGAGATAGGGAAACATAGTTTCATGCATCTCAACAATATCAAGTTTTCTCTCTTTATGTTGAAATTTTTGAAGTTGCACTTGTTTTGCTTTCATATGCTTGTTGCTTTGTGTTTTCATGACTTGTTTTTATACAAGATTATTTTTCATAGGAAGTGGGTTAGACTTAAATGTGTTATATATTTTCTTCTTGATGCTCTCTTATTGTGCTTCAACTATTATTCTTATGTGAGCATCTTTTAAAAATCATTGTGCCCAGCTGAAAGGCTTTAAAGAAAAGCGCTACCGGGAGACAACCCGTCTTATTTTTCTGTTTTCTACCCGTTTTCCTTCGTTTTCTTTTGTGTGCTTTGCACCTGGGTGATGTCTATTTCCTTGGAAACCCTTATGTATCTTTTCTTTTGATTTTTTGTTGAGCCAAGTAAAGCCTCTAGTGGAAAGTTGAGCCTATATTTCGGATTTCTGCGCAGGAAACAGATTTCTTCTGTCCACTGTTAATTCAGTTAAAAATCACAGAAAATCCAAAAGCACCTGAGCTTTTTTATGGTTAATCCTGAGTTATATACGCAACGTTTCTTAGAATACCACCTTTTGATTTGAGCAACATAAGATTTTTGAAAAAAATCAATCTTTACCTTCTGTTCTGTTTTGACAGATTTCTGCCATTTATCGCATTTGCATCTTAATCTGTTTCTTTTGGTGTTCTTTTGAGAAAAATAATTTTGAAAGAAGTTGTGAAAGTATCTAATGTGTTTTTAAGTGTTAGACTTGTGTTGAAACTGAACAATGTGAATTTATTATTTCAATTGCACTAGCGTTGCTAATGAAGATTGTGAGAATTTTGGTGTGAAGGAAGTTTTCAAGAGTCAAGAGAAGAGGATGATATGATGTGATCAAGAAGAGTGAAAAGCATAAGCTTAGGGATGCCCCAGTGGTACATCCAAGCGAATTCCAAGAAGACTCAAGCGTCTAAGCTTGGGGATGCCCAAGGCATCCCCTTCTTCATCAACAAATTATCAGGTCACTTCTAGTGAAACTATATTTTTATTCGGTTACATCTTATGTGCTTTACTTGGAGCGTCTTTTATTTTTGCTTTTAGTTTGTTTAGTTTTCTTTGCTTTAGTTTATTGTTGGATTTTATCATACTTGTGTGGGAGATAGACACACTCCGTTTTCATTACTTAGAACACTCTAGTTTTCATTCTTATTGTTTTGTGAGTGTTCACTTTTTGCTAGTACTGCGTTTAGCCTTTTTTTCATGCATCTCTTATTCAGAGCTGTTAGCTTTTGTATTTAGGTGGTTATCATATGTTTGTTTTCTTGGAAATAGGAATGCTTATGTGGTAGTTGGTATAGTGGAAAAATTCGCATGGTCTTGTAGATCACTAAACTGCTTCACTTGAATCACTGCTGTTGTTTTGAGATATTAATTTGCTTAATGGATAAACGGGAAGGGCTAGTAAGTATACACTTTTAATGGTTGGTCTAAGAAACTTGGAATTGTGCCACACTTAAATTACTAGCTGATAGAAACAATGGTAAATGATTGCTATGAGTGATACATTTCTGATAGACCTTTTGTTACGCGCTACAGTCGGGGTAGCTAACAGTGACTTGTCACTGCCATGGACCCTCTTGGAGTGATTTGCATTGTGCCTTGTAAGATGATTTTATTGTTGTAATATTTTAATTCGTGAGTCTATGTTGCGGTTCCTGTCACTTCCACCATCCATATTTGCTAGCATCTTCGGTACTGTGCATTGCCCTTTCTCACATTGAGAGTTGGTGCAAACTTCGACAGTGCATCCGAATCCCATGGGAGGACTTTGTTCTCCTACACATAAGCCCATATATTCTTCCTCAAAACAGCCACCATACCTACCTATCATGGCATTTTCATAGCCATTCCGACATATATTTTTGCACAACATCCACCTCCATTATGTTACTTGATGAACTTCATGGTTATTTATGCATACTGCTACACTGGAGGAGCGTGCAGTTAGAGACATCAGAGATATTTCTTTATGAGTTATGAGTACTAAAAGTGTGATGATTCATTGTAATATAGGATGTTGCCCCTACCGGTGAGGATAAAAAAAATGAAAAAGCCCAAAAAGAAAAAAAAAAGAAGAAGAAAGGGCCAAAGAGAGAATAAAGACAGAGGGGGCGCATCACTATCCTTTATATACTACACTTGTGCTTCATGTTTAGCACCAATACTTCATTTTGGAGTGAGTTTTCATATTATCATTCATACACAACTATGTGGGGAACTTTACATTATAGAACTTGGCTTGTATATTCCAATGACGAGCCTCCTCAAATGAGCTCTAGGTCTTTGTGAGCAAGCAAGTTGGATGCACCCACACTAGTTCCATTGGAGAGCTTTCATACACTTATAGCTCTATGTGCATCCGTTGTGTGGCAATCCCTACTCCTTGAATAGCTTCGGTTGTAAGACTTTCTATTGTCTAATGACCACTTTCAGCTTTGTGAGCCTTTCTTCCATTGACCTTCCAAACCCCCCATAATGTTCTCTTAGCCATCACATCCCGGTGCCAGGGACCAATGCAGAACACTTGTTTGCTTTTAGTGCTCAAATAGTTCAAGATTCAAGCATTGCATTGTGTGGAAAGCTTGACTTGATCCTAACAGGGGTTGTGAAGATCGTTTGACGTGCATGATATTGTTGTTCTTGAAAGCTTAAATCATCTCTAATAAACTTTGCACGGTTGATAGTCTTTTAGTATTGATTCCTTAAAAGTTTTGCTTCTTTCTTCTTATTTTTTTTATGCATTACTTGTTGATATCAAATATAGATCACAACTTTAGTTCATTTGATCCTAGTTTACATGCTCTACATTACATATTATGATCAAGACTGTCTGGTAGCATGTCACCTTAGAAATTATTTTGTTTTATCGTTTACCTACTCGAGGATGAGTAGGAACTAAGCTCGGGGATGCTTGATATGTCTCAAACGTATCTATAATTTCTGACGCTCCATGTTGATATTATGCCAATTGCTACATCTTTTCTGTATGTTTTCCTACGTTTTCTTATGTTTTCCGGGACTAACCTATTAACAAGATGCCATAGAGCCAGTTCCCTGTTTTCTGTTGTTTTTAGTTTCAGAAAAGTTGTTCTAGAAATATTCTCGGAATTGGAAAATTCGAAAGCCAGAATTTCTAAAAGTCCTGGAAGCTTCCAGAAGTCCCGAAGAGCCCCGGAGGGGGCCACACGGTGGCCACACCATGGGGTGGCGCGGGTCCCCCTGGCCGCGCCACCTAGGGGTGTGGGCCCCCTGGCCACATCTCAGCATCGCCCTTTCGCTCATATATACTCCCCGAGGCATAAACCCTAGGGGAATCGACCTTTTCCGCAAAATACATCTGTATCTTCGCCGCCGCCGCCAACAAGTTTCGGGGGACATATCTCTGTTCCGGCATCCTGCTGGGACGGGGAAGTGCCCCCGGAAGTCATCTCCATCGACTCCACCGCCATCTCCATCGCCGTTGTTGTCTCCTATGATGAGGAGGGAGTAGTTCTCCTCTGAGGCTGAGGGCTCTACCGGTAGCTATGTGGTTTATCTCTCTCCCATGGTGTGATCTTTATGTGATCATGAGCTTTGTAATCTAGTTGAATATGTAGATTGATCTTCATTTGTTATGCTACTAAAGTGGTTTTGTTATCTCCGTAAACACTTTGATCACGGGGTAAAAGTGATAGTGTGTGCTCCGTGTCGTTTAGCATGATATTTATATCTTGTGTTGGAAGGTGAACCTATGAAATTGTGGCGTTTGTTTAGTACTAATTTATGACGCTCGTAGTGACATTGGGGTGCCCTAGAGAGGGAATATAGACTTGAGGAGTGTTGTTAAAGCCCTACACAATTATTAGTGTTCATTATTCGAACGGAGAGTGGTTCGGAGTAGCATAGTGAAGAAATGATATTTACACATTCAATTATGTGAGCATTGTTGAGAGTGTCCTCTAGTGAAAGTAGGATCCCTAGGCCTTATTTCCAAGCATTGAAACACCGTTTTCCGCCTGTTCTGCTACATGTTTGCTTGATGCCATTTTTATTTCAGATTGCTATTATCACTTATCATCATCCATATTACTTGCATTTTACTCTCTCTTCGCCGAACTAGTGCACCTATATACCTGACAAGTATATTGGGTGTGTTGGGGACACAAGAGACTTCTTGTATCTTGATTGCAGGGTTGCTTGAGAGGGATATCTCTGACCTTTACCTCCCTGATTTCGATAAACATTGGGTGATCCTCTTAAGGGAAACTTGCTGCTGTTCTACAAACTTCTGCACTTGGAGGCCCAACATTGTCTACAAGAATAGAAGCGTGTGTAGACATCACTCAGCAAAGAAGAAAATTCTTTTATGATCCGAGGCATTATTTTTGGGATTGCCCACACTTATATAAAGAAGGTGTTGATGGTATTATGCGAATATGTGTTCCTGAAAATGAACAACAAGAGATATTGAGAAAATGTCATAGTAGTTCTTATGGAGGACATCACGCTGGAGATAGAACTGCACATAAGGTTCTACAATCAGGTTTTTATTGACCTACTCTGTTTAAAGATGCTAGAAAGTTTGTTTTATTTTGTGATCAATGTCAAAGGGTTGGAAATATTTCTAGACGTAATGAAATGCCTATGAATTATTCTCTTGTTATTGAACCGTTTGATTGTTGGGGTCTTGACTTTATGGTTCCTTTCCCTCCTTCAAAAGGCTACACTCATATTCTTGTTGCTGTTGATTATGTTACTAAATGGGTAGAAGCTATACCTACTAAAAGTGCTGATGGTGAAACCTCATTAAAAATGCTTAAAGACATCATTTTCCCTAGGTTTGGTGTACCTAGATATCTTATGACTGATGGGGGTTCTCATTTTATTCATGGTGGTTTTAGAAAGACTCTTGCTAAATATGATGTTAATCAAAGAATTGCCTCACCCTATTATCCTCAAACTAGTGGGCAAGTAGAATTATCAAATAGAGAAATCAAATCTATCTTGCAAAAGACAGTTAACAAATCTAGAAAAAAATGGGCTAAGAAATTAAATGATGCTCTGTGGGCTTATAGAACTGCTTATAAAAATCCCATGTGCATGTCTCCTTATAAGATGGTTTATGGAAAAGCTTGTCACTTGCCCCTAGAATTAGGACACAAAGCTTATTGGGCAGTGAAAGACCTAAATAGAGATTTTAAACTTGCTGGTGAGAAAAGGTTGCTTGACTTAAGTTCCTTAGATGAATGGAGGAGTGAAGCATATGAAAATGCTAAGATCTTTAAAGAGAAAGTTAAAAGGTGGCATGATAAGATAATTATTAAAAGAGAATTTCATGTTGGTGAGAAAGTGTTATTGTATAGGTCTCGTCTCAGATTTTTTGCAGGAAAATTACTCTCGAGATGGGAAGGACCTTTTGTTACCGAAGAGGTATATCGTTCGGTGGCAATTAATATTGTTTCCCTTGAAGACAACTCTTCACAAGTGGTGAATGGCCAAAGACTCAAGCATTATATTTTTGGAGATCCTTATAATGAAAATGTTGATTGTATTCGAGCCATGGTCCCGGAGGAATTTATTAGGAAGCATATTTCAGAAACTGCAGAGTCAGTTTTCGAATAGGTATCAGTTTTGGTAAGAAAACTTTGGCGAAACATCTTCCAACTTTTATTTTTACTGTTTTTGGAAAATATTAAATATTATGAGTCGAAAACGAGGCGGAGACGCAGCACGGAGGCTCCACACCATGGGGTGGCGCGGGCCCACCCTTGGCCGCGCCAGCCCATGGTGTGGGCGCCCAGGAGCCCCTCTCCGACTCGATTTCGACCTGGACTTCCCTTTTGTTATGAAAATTTTTGCTATATAATCCCCCGGAACCCCCGAGGTCCGTATATTGTTTTCTCGTCGTGTTTCTGTTTCGAGATGTTTTCCTGTCAGGAGTTCGGAGTTTCTAGGTCCAGATGTCCTCCTTCAGCTCTAGCATTGAGGATTACGCTGCACGTCGTCTTCGACAAATCCAGCAAGACATCTACGAGGGTGCTTTCACGGGATGGGCGACGGAGGAAGAGATAGATGCAAGGAGGGAAGACATGGTTAACAGTTTGAGGGAAGAGATCCGAAGGGTTGCACCAGCACCAACGAGGAACCCCACCTTTGTGGGATCCATTAACCCTCTGTAACATCCCAAATTCTGCTAACAAAGGGTTTTGTGGGGTTGTGTTCCTAGAATGGCATGCATGAAAATTTTGAACCAAGTTTTAATTTGAATTTAAATGAAACTTGCCTAAAAATCACTTAAAATGATCACCCAAAATTTGAAATAAAAATAGTTTCAAAATTGGAAAACCAAGTTCTGGGTCGATTGGAAATTTGACAAGGTTTTCAAATATCTCTTTTGCCAATTTTTCTTATTTCAAAAAGGCCCTCAAAATTTTAAAAACCTTCTAGGGGTTTTCTGGAAAAAATCCCTTTGCCTTCTTCCTCTGCGTGAAGCAGAAAGGCACCTCGCCGGAGGGCTGCTGCCACGCAGCTGCCTACGCCCCTGCTCGCGCAGATGACTACCCCGATGCCGTGTCCCCTCTCCTTCCTCCTCCCTCACCCGCGCCCTCTCTCTCTGCCTCCCCTGTGAGCTCCGAACCCAAACCCTAATCGGAAACCCTAGCTCCGGCGAGGATGCAAATCTCCGCTATTACGCACTGCCCCGGCGAATATCGACCCCGTGAGCTTCGCATCTTCGTGAGCTTCCTCTATGCCAAAGGAATTGGTGCTTTGCGCCCTGGAATGACGACGGCGCCATCGTCTTCCCCGCAGCCTCCTCCGGCCTCCTCGACCACCTCTGCTTGCTCCTGGTGAGCTCCCGAGCACAGTAGTGCTCCTCGTTGACCTCCTTCCCCTCCAATTCCTCGCCGCCGTTCCTCACCGTGACAGCAGCCGCCGCCGTCGCTTGTCGGGACCACTCCGGCAACCTTCAGAGGGAGGCGCCACCACCGTTAGGTCGGGCTCGGCCCCCTCCCGCCCGTGGTGTGTTCCGTTACGGACAGAACGTCCTAGCTCGCCGCCGGCGAGCCCTCCCGAGCCACAGTTGGCCATGGCTGATGTATAGATGACGTCATGCCGAAGGAGGGCCCCAGCTGCCAGGAGCGTTTTCTTTTCAAAACAAATAGAAAAAGAAACTAACATGTGGGCCCCTGTTATTTAAATTTAAATGAATTAAAGTTAGAAAATTAATAGTTATTAAAATATTAATCAGAAAAATAAAATAAAAATATTGTTTTGTTCAGAAAATTATTTCCAATCCAAATATGTCATTTTCATACATGTTTGACAAAGTTGATTTTAGACCATTATTTAAATGTTGTTCAATTCATCTAAAAATGGAAAAATAAGTTTTTATTCAATAAAATCAGAAAATTAAAGTTATATACCAAAATGCTCAAAATGAAAAATGCAATCTAGTTATGATGTTTTCAAACCGATTTGAGCAATTAAAATTGTACTCACTTCCAGTATCGCCCGAAACACCAGGTTGATCCGGCATGCGTGCCGATGAATCCGGTCTGCGTGCCGTACTTTGTTGCGGCCAGTGCTGGTAACCATGAAGCCCTTGTGGGTCCATGACTAGGAGCGCATAACAGTATGTATACCTCTGGGTCCGGGGTCGTGACACCCTCAGCGTCGCTACTCTCATAATGTGCAGGGGTATAGCTGAACCAAGAACAAAGATGTGGAATTCAAGATGACCACTCTTGTTGTGATCCCTTTTGGTTCCAAGAGAGAACCTATAGCTATTGGAGCTGAGATTACCTAGCCACCCTGAGGTGGATCAGATTCCTCAGGATCCAAAGAAAACGGAACTTGGGTTAAAGGTCAGCATCATGTACTGATACCATGAGCATCACATGGTTAAGAAACCACACGATCCAACCCACTACCATTCAGCACATTCCGGGACCTTGGTTCAAGTCCAAGGTTGAAAACATTGGATAGGATTAACTACTATCTTAGTGCCTTGAAGGACACTACGAATAGCAATCACGAGATATCTTTCCTAGAAGACAAACATTGCTCCGGAAGTATTTGAACAGAGGATAACGGATACATTCGAGATGAAAAGGAAATCTCGAGGTTCAGGATTTTGAGACTTTAGAACAGGAGTATGTAGAACCCACACAACTCTGAGAGACTAGGATGGAAAGGAATCTCCCAGTTGAACAAAAATAACGGAATAAGGAACACACACGACTCTAGAAACTTTAACACTAGGTCAACTTGGGTAAAAGACGTCCTTGCAAAAGAAGGCACCTAGGTTTTGAATTATTAGAAGAGATAGCAAAACCATTTTAAATCAAAACAGGTAAGGAGACCCAGAGTTAGAGCGATACCAGATACGGAGTAAAAAGAATCCTAAGAAGGTTTTTCACAATCCATTTTGGAGTTTCAAAGTAGTTTTCACAAACACTAGACTCAACATCGACCAAGCAGTAAGGTTTTCCTACAGGCAGTCCTGCTCTGATACCATGACCTGTCACGACCCCAGACCCAGAGATATACATACTGTTATGTGCTCCTAGCCATGGACTCACAAGGGCTTCAGGGGTACCAGCCCCGGCCGCAACAAACAACGGCAGGCAAACTGGATTCATCGGCATGTAGTCCGGATCCCCAGTCTACTACTCCTTGTATCCATGCTAGTCATGACCAACTATGCATATCAAAGTGTCCACGAATCGAATGAAACTGAAGGAAACGAGACCAAAGCTATACAGAGATGCTATGTGTCCAGAAAGTGCAACAACAATCGAGGGTTACTGGGGTTACCTCGCCCCAGGCCGATCACATCGACAGGCGGGCTCGGACATGGATCATCGGCTCCACAACCCCTCGACTGCGACAACTATGCAGGCATAGCCAAAACTGTATAACAATGAGCTCGAAACCAACAACCGATCAAAGCAGTACTCTAAACATGAAACTTTATTAAACATGTGTTACTAGAGTATAGCTTACAAACAGAGGTCACATGACCTAACATTACATCATACAACGGAAGGCAAATTATTTTGCTAATCAACAAGAACCAGAAAGGCCTAAGAGGCCGCAACATAAGGCGACGTCCCAGCCCATAGATTCCAGGCTGCTACCTGGGAACCCCGAACTACTCGTCGATGTCCATGTTGTTTCACCACTGAAGTGAGGAACTCCACCTGAACCAAAATTAAGCAAACCTGAGTACGGGAGGTACTCAACAAGACTTAGTTAACCTATTATATATCTGCTATCTTCAGAAAAGGTTTTATGAAGGCTGATTTGCGTAAAGCAATCTTTATTTTCCAAATTGAGGAAGAATAGAACGTCTCGTAGAGTATTTTCAAAACAGATGAGGAAAATAGTCAACTACTGTAATCATCATCTTCTTGTATTCCACCAAGTCCTTCTCATTCCCATACTATCTCATGCTACAAGGATCACCCCTCTCGGCATCTCCGAGGAGGCACCCTTCAAACATTGCCAACATCTTTTACGTCACGTTCAAGTTATCTATGGCCACGTGACATTCACCAAGTCGTCCTTAACCGTGGACACGGCTTTCCAAAAGATTTATCCCTGCAGGGTGGTACACTTTACCCACACGTACCCTCCGACTCTTAGCGCCACATCTACGCTCTTCCATGGAGCCCGGCAGAGGGTGGATGGCTCCGACCTTTACCTTGCTCGATCCTATCCATGAGTCAACCCAAACAGGGCCACCCCGTCAACAGGGAGGTTGCCACCTCCTGACGGCACCTGTTCTGTGAGTTGGGATCAAGATCCGTGTACGTCCATCACTTGTCCCGGTCACGCCCTAGTTTTTCTCCAAATCGTTTTCTGACTCACACGCAGATGGAAATAGCAAACTACATGACTCATGTATGTGGCCAAACAAGTTAGTTAGTCGAGCGAGGTTCATTGGCTCGCGCGTGTGGTTGCATGCTCAGTCTTGGTTTCCGCGACGAGACCTTACTCCTAGGGTTGGCAAGTACAGGACAAAGAACCACTTCCCAGGTGGCCTCCCATCCTCGCCTTAGTCAGGTTAACCACACAATGCTCATCTCACCACGTCATCATATCATATTAGGTTATCGCAGCTCTGATTCATCAACCGGATGGAGCAGAGGTAAACAAACATGTATGACTAAGCGAAGCAGATATGAGGCTCTGGCGATGCGCACAAGCAATTCTATGGCGGGTAGGAGAAGTGGATCAGGATATTAAGGCAATACAACATATAGGTGAACTATGTCTACTAGCATCAAATACTTTGGAATCGAGTGCAAATTACGAGATCAAATGTTGTTGGAAAACGTATATGAGCAGATAAGAGGTTATGCTTGCCTTGGTTATAAGAAAACCAGATAAAGTCTTCTGGAATAAGTGCTTGACTTGTCAGTTAAGATCAAGTATTCACCATTGGATTGATGGCCTTCTCTTCGGAGTCACGTTCTACCGAGGGGGAAACAACACCGAAAGAGAAATAACAATCAACACATGGCATCGATGCAATATGCAATATGTATGCATGAGCAGGTTAATGCACTGAAATAAAGCCCTAAACATGCTGGATGAGTTGCTAGGGTTCGTATGTCAGTTAGGCATTTTTATTGAAATTAACCCGAACTAGACCCCGGAGGGGCAATTCGGACGATTCTGAAAGTGAGTACAATTTTAGTTGCTCAAATGGGTTTGAAAACATCATAACTAGATTGCATATGTCATTTTGAGCAATTTGGTATATAACTTTTAATTTTCTAATTTTATTGAATAAAAACTTATTTTTCTATTTTTAAATGATTAACAACATTAAAATAATACTCATTTTTTAACTTGGTCAAACATATACGAAAATGGCATATTTGGGTAGATAATAATTTTCTGATCAAAACCATACTTTCATTTATTTTTCTGATTAATAAAACATTATTTATTGATTTTACAAACATTAAACATTTTCTGTAATTAATGATCATTTTCTGAAAAAAATAGAAAAACAGGATTATGACGTCAGGCTTAC
>JAPCYS010002310.1:0-27889 GCA_028641055.1 Alopecurus myosuroides | reverse complement strand
GCCGGCGGCGGCGCTCCCGAACGAGCTCGTCGAAGAGATCTTCCTCCGCCTCCCTCCCGACGAGCCTGCGTGCCTCCTACGCGCCTCCCTGACCAGCCCCGCCTTCGGAGGGAGCTCCTCCTCTGGTATCTCGGCCTCAATCCAACAACAAAAAAAGAAATGAGAAAGAACCCGCCTTGTTCCCAGACACGGCGGTAGTCAGCCTCCTCGGCGTCGAGCCGCTCCGCTACCCCTCTTCTTAATCGCGCTCGCCGTCTTGCGCCGCTTGGTTTTGGCGCGCGCCACATCTCAGAGGCCAGTAGTGGTCGGAGGGGCCCCGATCTGGAGGCCTGGAGGTTCGGCTCCAGTTGCGAACCTGTTGGTGCTGCTGTGGGAATTTCCTCACGGGCTTACAACTTTCAGGTTAATTACGCATGCAGATGAGATAGACAAAGTGTATTCCGCCTTCGGAGGGAGCTCCTCCTCTGGTATCTCGGCCTCAATCCAACAACAAAAAAAGAGAATGAGAAAGAACCCGCCTTGTTCCCAGACACGGCGGTAGTCAGCCTCCTCGGCGTCGAGCCGCTCCTGCTCCCCCCTCTTCTTAATCGCGCTCGCCGTCTTGCGCCGCTTGGTTTTGGCGCGCGCCACATCTCAGAGGCCAGTAGTGGTCGGAGGGGCCCCGATCTGGAGGCCTGGAGGTTCGGCTCCAGTTGCGAACCTGTTGGTGCTGCTGTGGGAATTTCCTCACGGGCTTTCAACTTTTAGGTTAATTACGCATGCACATGAGATAGACAAAGTGTATTCTGAAATCACTCGGTTCGTATTATTTCCGAACGTGGTGAGCAAAAGAACGTGGCCCGCAGCATGGACCGCTTCGAGGACCTGCCGGACCATCTGCTAGAGAAGCTGATGTCCTTCCTGCCCTCGCATGACGAGGTTAGAGCTTGATATGGTACAGTTTGAGTTAGATCACTCTCTGGATCTTTCGAGGCGTCAGGCACTAGAGGTGTTAGATATAGAAGGCACGTTGTACGATGCCGAGGAGTTTGACAAGAGCCCGAGGGAATGGTCCGAGGTGTTCAGCGAGGCCTATAGAAATATGTTGAAAGTTTCCCAAAATTTGAAGTTCTGAGTGTCACTTTATGCTAAATTCCGAGGTTTTCACCTGAAATTCAACCAGGCATTATAAAAATAAAAAAAAATCATGTGTACAAGATCATGTGTACGAAATTTGAGGTGATTTAGAGGTGGTCGAAAAAATCACGTTGTTAGAAAAGCTGGTTTGAGTGAGACCAAATGTTGCATCCCCTGCCCCGTCGCCTGTGGCATCCCACTGTCGTGCACCACCCAGTCGCTTCGCTTCAAACGCTACCACACCCATACCGACAGGCGGCGGCTAGCTCCTCTTAAAAACCGTGGAATAGCCCACGAAAACGGCCAGAAATGCCTGAAATCACGGGTTTCGGTGAAATCACGGGTTTCTGTAGTGTTCCTTGAGACTTCCCTCATATTGTATGTGAAGTGATAGCTATGAGTGCTACTTCTGTAGTGTTCGTTGTTCATGTCTACTACTCTCTACAGGAGATTTTTGGGGCAAACTTGGATACAGGCATCAGCAACAAGGGGACAGCAGATTTCATCCTCAACACAACCTCCTCCTTGTTCCTTACATCCATGTTTTCTGAGCCTTTCTCTACTAGATCCTCCAAAATCTCAAGTGTCTTGTTGATAGCCTGTCCAGATGATTAATGACCATCTTATTCATTCCGTTGGGGCGTCCTTGCTCGCCTCCTCGAACAGCATGCCCGCGCCGTCGTGTCAACGAGGAGCCGAAGAGGAGGGGCGAAGGCTCGAACTTATGGAGGGAGCTCCTCCTCCGGTCCGGTGGTGGTGCGGTTTGGATCGAGCAGCATTGACACAGCACAGTGCGCGACACCGGCGGCGGCGCTCCCGAACGATCTCGTCGAAGAGATCTTCCTCCGCCTCCCTCCCGACGAGCCTGCGTGCCTCCTACGCGCCTCCCTGACCAGCCCCGCCTTCGGAGGGAGCTCCTCCTCTGGTATCTCGGCCTCAATCCAACAACAAAAAAAGAGAATGAGAAAGAACCCGCCTTGTTCCCAGACACGGCGGTAGTCAGCCTCCTCGGCGTCGAGCCGCTCCTGCTCCCCCCTCTTCTTAATCGCGCTCGCCGTCTTGCGCCGCTTGGTTTTGACGCGCGCCACATCTCAGAGGCCAGTAGTGGTCGGAGGGGCCCCGATCTGGAGGCCTGGAGGTTCGGCTCCAGTTGCGAACCTGTTGGTGCTGCTGTGGGAATTTCCTCACGGGCTTACAACTTTCAGGTTAATTACGCATGCAGATGAGATAGACAAAGTGTATTCCGCCTTCGGAGGGAGCTCCTCCTCTGGTATCTCAGCCTCAATCCAACAACAAAAAAAGAGAATGAGAAAGAACCCGCCTTGTTCCCAGACACGGCGGTAGTCAGCCTCCTCGGCGTCGAGCCGCTCCTGCCCCCCCCCTTCTTAATCGCGCTCGCCGTCTTGCGCCGCTTGGTTTGGCGCGCGCCACATCTCAGAGGCCAGTAGTGGTCGGAGGGGCCCCGATCTGGAGGCCTGGAGGTTCGGCTCCAGTTGCGAACCTGTTGGTGCTGCTGTGGGAATTTCCTCACGGGCTTACAACTTTCAGGTTAATTACGCATGCAGATGAGATAGACAAAGTGTATTCTAAAATCACTCGGTTCGTATTATTTCCGAACATGGTGAGCAAAAGAACGTGGCCCGCAGCATGGACCGCTTCGAGGACCTTCCAGACCATCTGCTAGAGAAGCTGATGTCCTTCCTGCCCTCGCATGACGAGGTTAGAGCTTGATATGGTACAGTTTGAGTTAGATCACTCTCTGGATCTTTCGAGGCGTCAGGCACTAGAGGTGTTAGATATAGAAGGCACGTTGTACGACGCCGAGGAGTTTGACAAGAGCCCGAGGGAATGGTCCGAGGTGTTCAGCGAGGCCTATAGAAATATGTTGAAAGTTTCCCAAAATTTGAAGTTCTGAGTGTCACTTTATGCTAAATTCCGAGGTTTCACCTGAAATTCAACCGGCATTATAAAAATAAAAAAAATCATGTGTACAAGATCATGTGTACGAAATTTGAGGTGATTTAGAGGTGGTCGAAAAAATCACGTTGTTAGAAAAGCTGGTTTGAGTGAGACCAAATGCTGCATCCCCTGCCCCGTCGCCTGTGGCATCCCACTGTCGTGCACCACCCAGTCGCTTCGCTTCAAACGCTACCACACCCATACCGACAGGCGGCGGCTAGCTCCTCTTAAAAACCGTGGAATATAGCCCACGAAAACGGCCAGAAATGCCTGAAATCACGGGTTTCGGTAAAATCACGGGTTCTGTAGTTTCCTTGAGACTTCCCTCATTGTATGTGAAGTGATAGCTATGAGTGCTACTTCGTAGTGTTCGTTGTTCATGTCTACTACTCTACAAGATTTTTGGGGCAAACTTGGATACATGCATCAGCAACAAGGGGACAGCAGATTTCATCCTCAACACAACCTCCTCCTTGTTCCTTACATCCATGTTTTCTGAGCCTTTCTCTACTAGATCCTCCAAAATCTCAAGTGTCTTGTTGATAGCCTGTCCAGATGATTAATGAACATCTTATTCATTCCGTTGGGGCGTCCTTGCTCGCCTCCTCGAACAGCATGCGCCGCGCCGTCGTGTCAACGAGGAGCCGAAGAGGAGGGGCGAAGGCTCGAACTTATGGAGGGAGCTCCTCCTCCGGACGGTGGTGGTGCGGTTTGGATCGAGCAGCATTGACACAGCACAGTGCGCGACACCGGCGGCGGCGCTCCCGAACGATCTCGTCGAAGAGATCTTCCTCCGCCTCCCTCCCGACGACCTGCGGCCTCCTACGCGCCTCCCTGACCAGCCCCGCCTTCGGAGGGAGCTCCTCCTCTGGTATCTCGTCCTCAATCCAACAACAAAAAAAGAGAATGAGAAAGAACCCGCCTTGTTCCCAGACACGGCGGTAGTCAGCCTCCTCGGCGTCGAGCCGCTCCTGCTCCCCCCTCTTCTTAATCGCGCTCGCCGTCTTGCGCCGCTTGGTTTTGGCGCGCGCCACATCTCAGAGGCCAGTAGTGGTCGGAGGGGCCCCGATCTGGAGGCCTGGAGGTTCGGCTCCAGTTGCGAACCTGTTGGTGCTCCTGTGGGAATTTCCTCACGGGCTTACAACTTTCAGGTTAATTACGCATGCAGATGAGATAGACAAAGTGTATTCCGCCTTCGGAGGGAGCTCCTCCTCTGGTATCTCGGCCTCAATCCAACAACAAAAAAAGAGAATGAGAAAGAACCCGCCTTGTTCCCAGACACGGCGGTAGTCAGCCTCCTCGGCGTCGAGCCGCTCCTGCTCCCCCCTCTTCTTAATCGCGCTCGCCGTCTTGCGCCGCTTGGTTTTGGCGCGCGCCACATCTCAGAGGCCAGTAGTGGTCGGAGGGGCCCCGATCTGGAGGCCTGGAGAACCGGCTCCAGTTGCGAACCTGTTGGTGCTGCTGTGGGAATTTCCTCACGGGCTTACAACTTTCAGGTTAATTACGCATGCAGATGAGATAGACAAAGTGTATTCTGAAATCACTTGGTTCGTATTATTTCCGAACGTGGTGAGCAAAAGAACGTGGCCCGCAGCATGGACCGCTTCGAGGACCTGCCGGACCATCTGCTAGAGAAGCTGATGTCCTTCCTGCCCTCGCATGACGAGGTTAGAGCTTGATATGGTACAGTTTGAGTTAGATCACTCTCTGGATATTTCGAGGCGTCAGGCATTAGAGGTGTTAGATATAGAAGGCACGTTGTACGACGCCGAGGAGTTTTGACAAGAGCCCGAGGGAATGGTCCGAGGTTTCATCGAGGCCTATAGAAATATGTTGAAAGTTTCCCAAAATTTGAAGTTCTGATGTCACTTTATGCTAAATTCCGAGGTTTTCACCTGAAATTCAACCGGCATAAAAATAAAAAAAAATCATGTGTACAAGATCATGTGTACGAAATTTGAGGTGATTAGAGGTGGTCGAAAAAATCACGTTGTTAGAAAAGCAGGTTTGAGTGAGACCAAATGCTGCATCCCCTGCCCCGTCGCCTGTGGCATCCCACTGTCGTGCACCACCCAGTCGCTTCGCTTCAAACGCTACCACACCCATACCGACAGGCGCGGCTAGCTCCTCTTAAAAACCGTGGAATATAGCCCACGAAAACGGCCAGAAATGCCTGAAATCACGGTTTCTGTGAAATCACGGGTTTCTGTAGTGTTCCTTGAGACTTCCCTCATATTGTATGTGAAGTGATAGCTATGATGCTACTTCTGTAGTGTTTCGTTGTTCATGTCTACTAATCTACAGGAGATTTTTGGGGCAAACTTGGATACAGGCATCAGCAACAAGGGGACAGCAGATTTCATCCTCAACACAACCTCCTCCTTTTCCTTACATCCATGTTTTCTGAGCCTTTCTCTACTAGATCCTCCAAAATCTCAAGTGTCTTGTTGATAGCCTGTCCAGATGATTAATGACCATCTTATTCATTCCGTTGGGGCGTCCTTGCTCGCCTCCTCGAACAGCATGCGCCGCGCCGTCGTGTCAACGGGAGCCGAAGAGGAGGGGCGAAGGCTCGAACTTATGGAGGGAGCTCCTCCTCCGTCCGGTGGTGCGGTTTGGATCGAGCAGCATTGACACAGCACAGTGCGACGCTGGCGGCGGCGCTCCCGAACGAGCTCGTCGAAGAGATCTTCCTCCGCCTCCCTCCCGACGAGCCTGCGTGCCTCCTACGCGCCTCCCTGACCAGCCCCGCCTTCGGAGGGAGCTCCTCCTCTGGTATCTCGGCCTCAATCCAACAACAAAAAAAGAGAATGAGAAAGAACCCGCCTTGTTCCCAGACACGGCGGTAGTCAGCCTCCTCGGCGTCGAGCCGCTCCTGCTCCCCCCTCTTCTTAATCGCGCTCGCCGTCTTGCGCCGCTTGGTTTGGCGCGCGCCACATCTCAGAGGCCAGTAGTGGTCGGAGGGGCCCCGATCTGGAGGCCTGGAGGTTCGGCTCCAGTTGCGAACCTGTTGGTGCTGCTGTGGAATTTCCTCAAGGGCTTACAACTTTCAGGTTAATTACGCATGCAGATGAGATAGACAAAGTGTATTCCGCCTTCGGAGGGAGCTCCTCCTCTGGTATCTCGGCCTCAATCCAACAACAAAAAAAGAGAATGAGAAAGAACCCGCCTTGTTCCCAGACACGGCGGTAGTCAGCCTCCTCGGCGTCGAGCCGCTCCTGCTCCCCCCTCTTCTTAATCGCGCTCGCCGTCTTGCGCCGCTTGGTTTTGACGCGCGCCACATCTCAGAGGCCAGTAGTGGTCGGAGGGGCCCCGATCTGGAGGCCTGGAGGTTCGGCTCCAGTTGCGAACCTGTTGGTGCTGCTGTGGGAATTTCCTCACGGGCTTACAACTTTCAGGTTAATTACGCATGCAGATGAGATAGAAAAAGTGTATTCTGAAATCACTCGTTCGTATTATTTCCGAACGTGGTGAGCAAAGAACGTGGCCGCAGCATGGACCGCTTCGAGGACCTGCCGGACCATCTGCTAGAGAAGCTGATGTCCTTCCTGCCCTCGCATGACAGGTTAGAGCTTGATATGGTACAGTTGAGTTAGATCACTCTCTGGATCTTTCGAGGCGTCAGGCACTAGAGGTCTTAGATATAGAAGGCACGTTGTACGACGCCGAGGAGTTTGACAAGAGCCCGAGGGAATGGTCCGAGGTGTTCAGCGAGGCCTATAGAAATATGTTGAAAGTTTCCCAAAATTTGAAGTTCTGAGTGTCACTTTATGCAAAATTCCGAGGTTTTCACCTGAAATTCAACCGGCATTATAAAAATAAAAAAAATCATGTGTACAAGATCATGTGTACGAAATTTGAGGTGATTTAGAGGTGGTCGAAAAAATCACGTTGTTAGAAAAGCTGGTTTGAGTGAGACCAAATGCTGCATCCCCTGCCCCGTCGCCTGTGGCATCCCACTGTCGTGCACCACCCAGTCGCTTCGCTTCAAACGCTACCACACCCATACCGACAGGCGGCGGCTAGCTCCTCTTAAAAAACCGTGGAATATAGCCCACGAAAACGGCTAGAAATGCCTGAAATCACGGGTTTCTGTGAAATCACGGGTTTCTTAGTGTTTCCTTGAGACTTCCCTCATATTGTATGAAGTGATAGCTATGAGTGCTACTTCTGTAGTGTTCGTTGTTTCATGTCTACTACTCTACAGGAGATTTTTTGGGGCAAACTTGGATACAGGCATCAGCAACAAGGGACAGCAGATTTCATCCTCAACACAACCTCCTCCTTGTTCCTTACATCCATGTTTTCTGAGCCTTTCTCTACTAGATCCTCCAAAATCTCAAGTGTCTTGTTGATAGCCTGTCCAGATGATTAATGACCATCTTATTCATTCCGTTGGGGCGTCCTTGCTCGCCTCCTCGAACAGCATGCGCCGCGCCGTCGTGTCAACGAGGAGCCGAAGAGGAGGGGCGAAGGCTCGAACTTATGGAGGAGCTCCTCCTCCGTCCGGTGGTGGTGCGGTTTGGATCGAGCAGCATTGACACAGCACAGTGCGCGACGCCGGTGGCGGCGCTCCCGAACGAGCTCGTCGAAGAGATCTTCCTCCGCCTATCTCCCGACGAGCATGCGTGCCTCCTACGCGCCTCCCTGACCAGCCCCGCCTTCGGAGGGAGCTCCTCCTCTGGTATCTCGGCCTCAATCCAACAACAAAAAAAGAGAATGAGAAAGAACCCGCCTTGTTCCCAGACACGGCGGTAGTCAGCCTCCTCGGCGTCGAGCCGCTCCTGCTCCCCCTCTTCTTAATCGCGCTCGTCGTCTTGCGCCGCTTGGTTTTGGCGCGCGCCACATCTCAGAGGCCAGTAGTGGTCGGAGGGGCCCCGATCTGGAGGCCTGGAGGTTCGGCTCCAGTTGCGAACCTGTTGGTGCTGCTGTGGGAATTTCCTCACGGGCTTACAACTTTCAGGTTAATTACGCATGCAGATGAGATAGACAAAGTGTATTCTGAAATCACTCGGTTCGTATTATTTCCGAACGTGGTGAGCAAAAGAACGTGGCCCGCAGCATGGACCGCTTCGAGGACCTTCCAGACCATCTGCTAGAGAAGCTGATGTCCTTCCTGCCCTCGCATGACGAGGTTAGAGCTTGATATGGTACAGTTTGAGTTAGATCACTCTCTGGATCTTTCGAGGCGTCAGGCACTAGAGGTGTTAGATATAGAAGGCACGTTGTACGACGCCGAGGAGTTTGACAAGAGCCCGAGGGAATGGTCCGAGGTGTTCAGCGAGGCCTATAGAAATATGTTGAAAGTTTTCCCAAAATTTGAAGTTCTGAGTGTCACTTTATGCTAAATTCCGAGGTTTTCACCTGAAATTCAACCGGCATTATAAAAATAAAAATAATCATGTGTACAAGATCATGTGTACGAAATTTGAGGTGATTTAGAGGTGGTCGAAAAAATCACGTTGTTAGAAAAGCTGGTTTGAGTGAGACCAAACGCTGCATCCCCTGCCCCGTCGCCTGTGGCATCCCACTGTCGTGCACCACCCAGTCGCTTCGCTTCAAACGCTACCACACCCATACTGACAGGCGGCGGCTAGCTCCTCTTAAAAACCGTGGAATATAGCCCACGAAAACGGCCAGAAATGCCTGAAATCACGGGTTTCTGTAGTGTTCCTTGAGACTTCCCTCATATTGTATGTGAAGTGATACCTACGAGTGCTACTTCTGTAGTGTTCGTTGTTCATGTCTACTACTCTACAGGAGATTTTTGGGGCAAACTTGGATACAGGCATCAGCAACAAGGGGACAGCAGATTTCATCCTCAACACAACCTCCTCCTTGTTCCTTACATCCATGTTTTCTGAGCCTTTCTCTACTAGATCCTCCAAAATCTCAAGTGTCTTGTTGATAGCCTGTCCAGATGATTAATGACCATCTTATTCATTCCGTTGGGGCGTCCTTGCTCGCCTCCTCGAACAGCATGCGCCGCGCCGTCGTGTCAACGAGGAGCCGAAGAGGAGGGGCGAAGGCTCGAACACTAGTAGAGATTAGCTTATAGCAGCATATTCTACCACAGGCGAACAGGAAAACCTGTGCGCCTGGGTTAATTAGCGCAGGCGAATAGCTGGCCTGTGCGCCTGGGGTAGGCCTGTTACCCCAGGCGAACAGAAACCGGAAGCGCCTGGGGTAAAGTGTGGCAGGGCCAACCACGGCCGACCCTGGCACGCTTCCTTTACCGCAGGCGAATAGTTTCCTTGTTCGCCTGCGGTATAACTGATACCACAGGCGAGTAAGTACCGAAGCGCCTGGGGTAAAAAGTGGACTGGGGTAGCTCCCTTTAGCGCAGACGCACAGGAACGTTGTTCGCCTGGGACAAAGAATAGCCTGGGGTAGCACCACTTAGCGCAGGCGCTTCCCGTAGCATATTCGCCTGGGGTAATATTTGTCCCCAATATAAGTGCGGCCAGCCACCCACCACCACCCCTATCCACCCACTCACTCACTCACTAGTCCAAACTCGAGCCATTAGTGCTCCTAGCTCAATCCCCCACACCCCACCACCATTTTTAGCTAATTTAACCAATCATGTTTGCTATAATTTTAGCTAGTATGCTACCCCACTTTCCCTCTTCCAAATCTCTCCACTAGATCTACTAACCGGACACTAGATCTCACCACAAATGCACCATTAGCTAATTCTAGATCTATCAATCTCTTATCGGGAGTCTCTTCGGTGATCTTCGACGTCGTCATCGCGTCTATATATTTTGCATTGTGTGTCATCTTAATAGGTGTGTGGGATTGGTCGGTGGATGAGAATTCGTTCTCTTTTTCATTTTATTGTGTTGCCATGAGGATGAGTTGCCAATGTTTTGCCGAAATGTTGATTCATTTCCTTTTCGGCAAATTTCTGGCGCTCCCCGCGTTACACCTTGTAGGAAGGTCATGCCGAATTTTTCCGTGAAAACCGGATCTAGTTAATGAAACCTCTCTCTCTTGCATTTTGTAGGAATGGTCATTGCGATGAGGACAAGCGTGGTGCATAGGTACGTGCGACGCGCGACGGCCGAGATGCATCGAAACAACCGCACCGAGATAGAGTGTCCGTGTCGGAAATGCAAGCTGGGGTCTTTGTTCAAACCAGATTCTGTAATGTGAGAAGCACCTGCTCAGGTATAGTTTCATGGAGGGCCACACTAAGTGGATGGATGACGATGAAGACGATGATAACGTCGAGACCAATTGGGCGGCGACATGTGAAGATGATCAGGAGGAGTCTGAACATGGCAATGGAGAGGACGAAGAGGCGGCTGTCGACGGAGACGACTATAATGAAGAAGAAGGGAGTCATGGTGATCAGCAACATGCAGACGAGGACATGAAAACTCCCGCTAACTTCAGTCGTGCGGGACCCTCATGTTCAAGATCTTCTTCTCAAGAACACGTCGACCGACGCTAGACTAAATCTAAGATCACGGAACTAGAGATAGACTCTGCAACTCCGTTGTATGACGCAAGTCGCGGGACGGAGGAGTCACGCTTGAGAGTAGCTCTGGATCTTCTTGAGATGAAGGCAAAACACGGATGGACCGACACAAGCATGGACGATCTTCTGCGATACCTGAAGACGCACTTACCTGAAGGGAACACATGTGCTAGTAGTCTACAGGAGGCCAAGAAAATCGTGTGCCCCCTCGATTTACCGCACACAAAATACCACGCCTGCGTCCGTGACTGCATAATTTACCGTAACGAGCACGCGGACCAGATCAAATGTCCGGTGTGCGGTGCTGATCGTTACAAGAGGGGGACGAAGAAAGCTCCTAGGAAAGTTGTGTGGTACTTTCCACTCATTCCCCGTCTGCAGCGGTACTTCGTGGACCCCAAGGAAGCAAAGCTCATGCGCTGGCACGAGGACAGAAAGAAGGCGGTGCTGAGCGATCCAGAACGTGTTGAAAAACCAGTGCTAACACACCCTTCGGATGCACGTCAGTGGAAAGCATTAGACGCATTCGATGAGGAATTCGGGAACGACCCAAGGAACATCAGGCTTGGTGCGAGCACCGACGGTCTCAATCCGTTTGGCAATCAGAGCAGCAAACATAGCACCTGGCCCGTGTTTGTATGGATGTACAACCTCCCCCCGTGGTTGTGTCTGAAGAGGAAGTACATACACATGAGTATGCTGATTCAAGGGCCGACCCAGCCAGGGAGCGATATCAACCTGTATCTCGAGTTATGAAGGAGGAGCTAGACACGTTGTGGGAGGAAGGGTAGAAACATGGGACGCCTTCAAGAAGAAACTTTTCGTATGAGAGCCGCACTGATCACGACGGTGCAGGACTATCTCGGATACGGATATATTGCGTGTCAGGTGTGCCATGGACACAAGGCTTGTGTTAGGTGCATGGAATTTACCCCGTTTCTACAGCTACACAAGGATCCCGGATCTTCTAAAACCGTATACATGAGGCATCGAATGTGGCTACCACTGAACGACCCGTGGAGAAAGCGCGGAGACCTGTTCAACGGTAAAGATGAGCTCGGTCTACCTCCACGCAAGAGAGAGGAGAAGAGATCGATACTCTATTGAAGAATTGGAAAACGTGTCCTCCGTCGGGAAAGGTACAAAAGCGGAAGCGAGGAGAGAAAAAGTGTCCTCCGCCAGAAGGACCGCTCTTGGGGGTATGGAAAAGGAGGTCCGTGTTTTGGGACTTGCGGTACTGGCCAATCCTCGGAGTGCCTCACTGCCTTGATGTCATGCATATCACGAAGAATGTGTGTGAGAGCTTGCTTGGCACCCTGTTCAACATGCCAGATAGGACCAAAGACGGGCCAAAATCAAGATACGACCTGATGGCCCTGAATATCAGGAGCGAGCTTCACTTACCGCCTTCTACGCGTGAACAGACGGAGGAGGACGAGGATGGGGTGGAGGAGATGGACGACCGCAAGCGGAAAACGGCTAAGAAACACCAAACTCACCGCCTGAAACCCTCTTGCTTCACTCTAAGCCCCGACGAGCTCGCGCAAGTATTCACATGCCTCCTCGGAGTGAAATTTCCCTTAGGTTACGCGGGCTGATAAGCAGATACCTAGACGCGGAGAAAAAAATCTTCAGCGGATGAAGTCTCATGACTGTCACGTGATGATGACGCAGATACTTCCGGTTGCAATCAGAGGGATAATGGAACCGCACGTCCGTCAAACGCTCACTGGCCTTTGTAACTTTTTTGATGTCATCACTCGAAGTCGATAAGCGTGAAGAAACTCGGAAGGCTGCAGGAAGAGATCGTCACCATCCTATGCGAGCTTGAGATGTATTTCCCACCTGCCTTCTTTGATATTATGGTACATCTCTTGGTCCATATCGTGGACGATATCACCAATCTTGGGCCGGCATTCTTGCACAACATGATGGCGTTAGAAAGAATGAACGGGATCATAAAATCATTCGTTTGTAATAGGGCACACCCGGATGGAAGCATCGTTCAGGGATTTCTCACCGAAGAATGCATCTCTTTCTGCAAGAATTTCCTAGGCGATGAGAAGCCAGCTGTTGGTTTGCCCGCAAACAAGCACCTTGACAGGTTCATGGGGTAGGCCACAACACTGGCAAAAGGGTAATGGACGCGGACTCCTGTGGTCGGAGAGCCGACTTTGAAAGGGCCCACCTAGTAGTGTTACAACACATCGACGATGTCGACCCTTGGATAGAAGAGCACAAAACCGCGATAAAAACAGTGCTCGCAGGCCGATGACGGAAGATGAGATATTTAGAGCACACAACTCCTCTTTCGCGACATGGTTCAAGAAGCAGATTGATGCCGATCCCCCGCAATGACATGTGAGAAAGATAAAATTGTATTGGCCTTGTCATATGGCCCCGCGCCCAATCTGATGACTTATCAAGCATACGACATCAATGGGTACACATTCTACACGGAGGAAAGAGACAAAAGTAGCGACTATCAAAACTCGTCTATAACGATGGAATCTTACACGGGCGAAGAGGTTAGAAGGTACTACGGAAAGATCGAGGAAATTTGGAGCTTGACTACGTTGGGTAAAGGTGCCGATGTTCCATGTCAGATGGGCTACAAACGTCACAAAAGAAGACGAATATTTCACCACTATGTCGATGTCTGAAGCCAACAAACCCAAGTCCAAGAACCCCACCGCGCAAAATGAGCCCTGGGTATTGGCTAAGCACGTGGAGCAATGCTTCTTCATAACCGACCGGGCAAAGCCTAGTCGTGTTGTCGTAAGGAGAGGAAAAAGGGCCCTCGTCGGAATGGATGGAGTCGCCGATGAGAAGGACTTCGACGGCTTAGTCGGAGACCCGATGATGGAAGAACACGGTGAAGACGATGCACCATACACCACAAGAAGAAGCAGGACCACACTACCTAGGGCAGGTCTTCCATTCACAAGAAGAAGTCACAATATGGCGGTCACGTATTCAACATCGACCAAGAAAGGCAAGACTAATATTGTGACGAAAGGTTGAGAGAGGGAAATACTCGCGATATAACATGCTAATAGCTATATGTACAATGTGTTTTTAGAGAGAAACACTTGCGGTATCTCGCTAAACCAATCTATTTACGCTCGATGCGACATTAATTTTTTTTGCACATGTTAACTTTCATATGTATGTATTTTTTAAGTGAAAACCAACGTGGGGGAGCCACATATTATAGCATTCGTATTGCTCGATGTGTCCAGGCCGCGGGGCTGGGTAATTTAGAAAATCTTAGCACAGGCGCATCATCTAGAAAACGCGCCTGGGGTAAACTTTACCACAGGCGCTTTTCACAGGACATGCGCCTGGGGTAATGCCATGTGGGACCGCGCAAACCTAAATCCTACGAAACTTAGCGGAGGCGCATTGTCTACGTAACGCGCCTGCGGTAAGGATCTGTGGGGCCGCGCATAACAAGGCATCGAGCCAAGCACATTAGAACCGGTTTGTATCACAAACCGGTTCAAAAGGGTCTGTCCCCTGGGCCCCCACACCTGCAGCAAATGGCCGCAGGCCTTTAGGACCGGTTGGTAGCACAAACCGGTCCTAAAGGCCATGAGGCCATTTGCGACAGGATGTGGGGCCCAGTGGGCAGCTCCTCTTCGAACCGGTTTGTATTAGAAACCGGTGCCAATGTGCTTCTTTAGTATTCTAAGTGACCGGATCTCACCCGCACCCACACGAACCCACACGCCGCCGCCGTCGCCAGTGTCGAGAGGAGCAGAGCAGGTCGTCGCCCACTCCGTCGTCGCCCACTCCGTCGTCGTCGTCGTCGTTGATCCAGGTCAGCCCCTCTCCCTCCCATCCCCCCTCCAATAACGCCCGCGACTCGTTGATGCTCGCCGTGATAGCCGCATGAACTCCATCTGCCGCGCCACGGAATCCCCGCAGCGCCCAATGCCCTGCTGCACGACCTGCTCCGCGGGCGCCTGCATGCGAGCGATATGACCTCGATTGCCATGGAGCGCTCTGCAATTTTTGAAGGAATCGTTGGCTTGATCTGATACCAAATTGTCACACCCCGTGGCTGCCGTTGTGCATTTTTTAGACTAAAAGGGGCTGCCCCCCGATTTCATTGAAATCACGAACAACAAATAGTTTTAGCAGGTTCCTTACAAACGGCAACACCACTTGTAGTGCATTATATCTCTAGGATTCGTTTCGTTTGTACTGCTGTCGATTGCCTTATTATACTACTAGAGGTTCCATTTCGTTTGTACTGTTGGAAGTATCACCTAAACTCTCCGACAGGTTCCATTTCGTTTGTACTCCTGTCAATATATTGCCTTATTATAGTACTAGAGGTAGGTGCTGCCATTTGTCTTTGTTTTGTGATAGCTATGCTCCTCTAACCTCTATGTGTGCACTTTCTTAATTTAAAAGAACATGGCTTGCGGCGTATGTCGGTCCCGATGTGCCGAAGGACGATTCAGTGGGAGTTCTTTTATGCTTCAGCTCCACGACGGTGACGTTGATTCGTTGGTAATTAACAATTCTTTTTATGTTAACTTGTTCTTTCGTTTTACTATCTAGCTTGAGACTTGTGTTTATTAACAAAATATTCTTTATATTTCTTTTTTAGATTCTACCATGCAATATTCGTGACGAATTCAACGAGTTAGTTGACAGTCGTGAGGTGAATTTCAATGTTCACGGGACCACCTACATTCTTCGAGTGAAAAAAGAAAGAACGAAGACCTACTTCTGCGGGCAAGCATTGCAGGCTCTCATCGCCACGTACAATTTAAGCGGAGGTGATTACATTCACTTCTCTATGGAAGGACCGCAACCTCGCATCAAAATTGTGTATATGGGCGGGATTGCGAACGAGGATGGCGGGAGTGAGGAGGAAACTGAGAACACCGAGGATATGGACACTGAGGATGATATGGACGAGGAGGACCCATGGAAACATGTGGTTGTTGCTCAAAGAGCGAATCTTAGCGAGATTGAGAAGGACCGTGTCCTTCAGAAACTTGCCGAGATAGATAGCTACATCGGCTTCCCTTTCGTGCATCGCATCACCAACACGAACATCTCCAATGGACATGTCATGGTATGTTTCTTAACACTTTCTTATTCGTATAGTTGCTTATGTTCTTAACACTTTTCTTATCCGGTATTTGACATTGTGCTTTTATTCTTTCTTGGAATTGTGTGTTGTAGAAAATACCTTTGGCGGTAGCGGACAGTGCTGGCATGGAGCATATGGGTACCATTGGAGTACGCCGTGGAGAATCAGGACCTGTCACCGTAGTTCCGATCACGCGGGATAATGCTGATGGTCGGGTCATCCTCAACTCTCAAGCATGGAGGCGGTTCCATTCCGCAAGAGGTGGTATGGAGGCTGGACGAGCTATTCTGATCACCATGAGGAATGGTGACGTCTCCAACTTGGACATGATGATGGTCATCCACTACATCACCCCGCTAGATCGATAGATGACGAGTTTGTTCAAATTAGAACAAATAATTATTTCCATCTCACTAGCTAACTCTTGGATTTATTAGTAGCATGGATCTTTTCGAGACTATGTAATTTTGTCAAACTATGTGTGGTGATGATCGAGACTATGTGTTGATGATCGAAAATATTTATGTTATATAACTTAATTGTGTCATTTTGCTGTTATTCTGTCAGCTTGATACTTTTTCTGTCATTTTCCTGTAATTCTGTTATTTTGGTTTTCTCTTATTTTTTGATACAGCAAAACTATAGCCCAGGCGAACAGTAGAAGGTACCCCAGGCGCATCTGTACCCCAGGCGCACAGCTCTTGTTCGCCTCAGGTAAGTGTTTTACCCCAGGCGCACGAGTACTATTCGCCTGGGGTATGCGTACTTACCACAGGCGCATTGTTGTATTCGCCTGGGGTAAGCCATTACCGCTGGCGATACGGTCCCAGGCGAACCAGAATGCGCCTGTGGTAGGCATTTTCCGTTCGCCTGGGGTAAGCTTTTCCCTAGTAGTGGAACTTATGGAGGGAGCTCCTCCTCCGGTCCGGTGGTGGTGCGGTTTGGATCGAGCAGCATTGACACAGCACAGTGCGCGACGCCGGCGGCGGCACTCCCGAACGAGCTCGTCGAAGAGATCTTCCTCCACCTCCCTCCCGACGAGCCTGCGTGCCTCCTACGCGCCTCCCTGACCAGCCCCGCCTTCGGAGGGAGCTCCTCCTCTGGTATCTCGGCCTCAATCCAACAACAAAAAAAGAGAATGAAAAAGAACCCGCCTTGTTCCCAGACACGGCGGTAGTCAGCCTCCTCGGCGTCAAGCCGCTCCTGCTCCCCCCCTCTTCTTAATCGCGCTCGCCGTCTTGCGCCGCTTGGTTTTGGCGCGCGCCACATCTCAGAGGCCAGTAGTGGTCGGAGGGGCCCCGATCTGGAGGCCTGGAGGTTCGGCTCCAGTTGCGAACCTGTTGGTGCTGCTATGGGAATTTCCTCACGGGCTTACAACTTTCAGGTTAATTACGCATGCAGATGAGATAGACAAAGTGTATTCTGAAATCACTCGGTTCGTATTATTTCCGAACGTGGTGAGCAAAGAGAGAGGAAGGACAGACGCATGTACCTGAGGGCGGGGTGGTGCTGGCCGGACGCATGTACCTGTTGGTGGTGTTGCCCAAGCACACAAGAACACCAAGGTTAATAGCCATCTACGATGTGAATTACAGTCGGCCCCTAACCCTATCGTTTATGTGTGGATTACCGCAGGTTGAATGATGTGACCATCAAGAACAAGTCCCCGTTGCCCAAAATAGAAGACCTGTTTGACCAGTTAAATGGGGCCAGAATATTCTCAAAGATTGATCTTCGAACGGGTTATCACCGATTGAAGGTCCGTGAGACAGATATTCCCAAGTCCGCTTTCACCACTCGTTACGGGTTGTATGAGTACACCATAATATCTTTTGGTCTGACCAACGCCCCTGCCTACTTCATGAATCTCATGAATAAGGTGTTCATGGAATACCTGGACCAGTTTGTCGTGGTGTTTATAGATGACATTCTCATTTGGAACTGCTCCATGAGTACTAGGAAATTTTTACCTGGCAGCCAGCAAATATGCTCGGAATTCCCAGAGTTTGCCGAGCGCTCATGCCACCACGACAGAAATCCACCATCCCATTGCCCACCACGTAGGCTACTGCTACGAACAAGGAATAGTGACACACGGGAGGAATACTGACATGAGGAAGGAGTACTGACACGGGGGAGGAAAAGTGATTGTGGGGTGTGGGGAGCAGGGGCACGGGAAAGGGAGTATACGGCTGCACGGGATCAACAATGTGAACACGTAAAAACCTGAACCTGTGCGCGGGATCAACAATGTGAACACGTAATGTTTTGAAAAATCTTCTCTACTCCCGCCATAATAACTCAACCTCTTCTTCCCGGACGAGGAACCGGTGCCGCACGTGGACGGGGTTCCAGTAGGTGCGCCCGCATCTTCCTTGAGCGCGTGAGAAGATTCAGGTAGGTGGTGGTGCGGTTTGGATCGAGCAGCATTGACACAGCACAGTGCGCGGCGCCGGCGGCGGCGCTCCCGAACGAGCTCGTCGAAGAGATCTTCCTCCGCCTCCCTCCCGACGAGCCTGCGTGCCTCCTACGCGCCTCCCTGACCAGCCCCGCCTTCGGAGGGAGCTCCTCCTCTGGTATCTCGGCCTCAATCCAACAACAAAAAAAGAGAATGAGAAAGAACCCGCCTTGTTCCCAGACACGGCGGTAGTCAGCCTCCTCGGCGTCGAGCCGCTCCTGCTCCCCCCTCTTCTTAATCGCGCTCGCCGTCTTGCGCCGCTTGGTTTTGGCGCGCGCCACATCTCAGAGGCCAGTAGTGGTCGGAGGGGCCCCGATCTGGAGGCCTGGAGGTTCGGCTCCAGTTGCGAACCTGTTGGTGCTGCTGTGGGAATTTCCTCACGGGCTTACAACTTTCAGGATAATTACGCATGCAGATGAGATAGACAAAGTGTATTCTGAAATCACTCGGTTCGTATTATTTCCGAACGTGGTGAGCAAAGAGAGAGGAAGGCCAGACGCATGTACCTGAGGGCGGGGTGGTGCTGGCCGGACGCATGTACCTGTTGGTGGTGTTGCCCAAGCACACAAGAACACCAAGGTTAATAGCCATCTACGATGTGAATTACAGTCGGCCCCTAACCCTATCGTTTATGTATGGATTACCGCAGGTTGAATGATGTGACCATCAAGAACAAGTACCCGTTGCCCAAAATAGAAGACCTGTTTGACCAGTTAAATGGGGCCAGAATATTCTCAAAGATTGATCTTCGAACGGGTTATCACCAATTGAAGGTCCGTGAGACAGATATTCCCAAGACCGCTTTCACCACTCGTTACGGGTTGTATGAGTACACCATAATGTCTTTTGGTCTGACAAACGCCCCTGCCTACTTCATGAATCTCATGAATAAGGTGTTCATGGAATACCTGGACCAGTTTGTCGTGGTGTTTATAGATGACATTATCATTTGGAACTGCTCCATGAGTACTAGGAAATTTTTACCTGGCAGCCAACAAATATGCCCGGAATTCCCAGAGAGTTTGCCGAGCGCTCATTAGAAGTGTACACAGATTCCAAGCCCGTCAAGCAAATGACTCGCCGCCTCTCCGAGCCCAAGCCCTGGCAGTCAGAGAGGAAATCGATCGAGCAAACTTCATCTGGGAGATCAAGATTTCCACTTGGTTAGCAAACCCAGTGCTCGTCCCAAAGAAAAACACTGAATCCTCGACTACACGTCTCTGAACAAGCATTGTCCCAAGGATAACTTCCCGCTTCCTCGAATCGATCAGATAATCGACTCAACAGCTGGCTGTGTACTCGTGGAACTGCTCCATGAGTACTAGGAAATTTTTTCTGGCAGCCAGCAAATTATATCAGATCCTTCTTTCTGAGGCCTGAATACCTATTTATTTTTCATTTGTTTCAAATTTAAAATTTGACCTTTTCAAAAAATTTCGGAAAAAGGGCAACCTGATGCCCGGGAGGCATATCACCGTACTCCATCCACGCCGAGAAAGCAGAGCAAAGCTCGACGCACAGGAGCCCGACGCGTGTTTCTGTCCTCCTTCCGAACCTGTCCGCTCTATCCTCATGCCGACACGTGTACACGTATTCATATCTTGTGGGCGTTGGACTGAGGCCCAGGATTAGTGATGGCCTGGCCCAACAGGTCTGAGTCCCTCGCGTGTGTTGGGCTGGTGGCATCTCTCTCGGCCCAGGCCATGCACATGATGTCATGGCTACACGGTACATATTTATGATTTATTTCTAAAAGAAAACATATTTAAAATTTATTTTTTTTACATTTCATTAGCTACATTTGGACCTTTTCATTTTTTAAATAAACTCGTAAATATGATTTCCATTTTTGATTTTTTAATAGGGATCACTCGAGCTTAGAGCCAAAAATTTGTACGACTATTAAGAATTAAGGACTAATCGGAAAATAGAAAAATGAACCCCTCACCGGACCTGCCGGGGGAAGTTCATGGCACTTCTAGACACATTGGTCATAAAGACCAAGCAGGTAGCGTATTCTAGGACATTTATGTTTGCATGGTTTGCACACAAGTGTTTCTCCTGCTAGGTGTTGAGACCAAAAAGGTTGTGAAGAAGTTGATTACCTAGGGTTTATGGTTTAGGGTATCCTCGCTGTAGTGACCTTGAATCCGGCTCCGACAGCGACCTCCTCCTTCGACAGTGGCACTGCGCCATGGTGCCCATCTGCGTGATCTATTTTCTCGAGATCAGTCTGCGTGCTATATACTTTTTTGTTTTGTTTCTGACGGCATAACGAGATTGTCTACAAACTTCTGGCAATCCCAACCTTCGAGAAACATTGTCCGAAGTCAGTTCTGCAAGACATATGTCCCTACTTTGTAGTGTTACGGAGTGCCTCTCCGATGTTTTTAGGTCGTGGTGTTTTATTAGTACTATCTTTCGATGCTCAAAGAGGTGTGCATTCCACAAATAAATGTCGTTGAACCATAAACACAGATACCTATTCCTTTTGTTTACTTTGAGCTTGGGATTCAAGACTGGGTGGCCAGAGGACGGTGGGGCGAGGCGGTGGCCGGGATGGTGTGACCCTACGAGGTGGATCTCGTGCGCAGCCGTGGATGGTAAGAAGAGAGCAAAAACTGGCTTAAGTGGGACCAAACAGTCCGTCCCTAAGCAAGTGATATTTTTTCGACCATCTCCAAATCATGACCCAAATTTCTAAGATACTATATTGTAGATACTTATAGAAATGTATGTACGTATATTATAATGTACTTACTATATACCGACCATGAAATTGTCACAAATTACACATGGAGGCTTGTTATATCATCTCCTTCATGTTATCTTACATGTAAGTGGCCAACCTTGGTACAAAATAATTCTAAGGGGAAATACCTTAGAAAAAACTTAATAATTGATACAACATTTTTTTTTCATATTTAAACTTCAATAGCATTTGTGAGAAATAATAAACATAAATAATCAAGATTTTTTATGTGGTTAATTATGATACACAATCAAAGTAAAAATGTACTAGTAGACACTAATTTATAAAAAAAAGTAAAAATATTAGAATAAAAGTTTTCAAGAAAACAAATATTAATAACATAATCATCATACCCTCTCATCCGTTTAGAGTACTGGAAATTCATCAAACCATCAACATCCTCATGCCTACTCAACACACAAACATACTCACAGATAACGGCCCTAGGAAGGATAGTGTCCCAAGTCCTAACAGTAGGCCGTGGGCATCAGTGAGACTTGGACAACCGGAAGATCCTTTTGAAGGATGGAGAGAATATGAAGGTTTTACATTTTTTTTTTGAATTTACGTTACTCTCATAATACCCGATGTTAATTAATCCTGAATACTGCTACGTCGATCATCCATGGCCACGCCCGTCTCATGTCGAGGTCCCCACGTCTCCGCCCACTTTTGCCTATCTATCTCTATCTTAAATTTACAAACGGACCGTTTGATCCTACTTAAACCAGTTTTTGTATAGTGTTGGCTAGCTGAGACACCGATTGCAATTAGCCGAGACAAATGCCCCCATTCACGGCATGAACCGCCGGCTGTGATACCGGTGCAGGCTCTCGCACGTGCTGCGGTGAAACTACCTCCGCCAGGAGCTCGCCTTCCTGGAGTAGAGTTTCCTGGCCGAGGAGTTCACCGCCTGCGCGGCGAACTCCCTCGGGACGCCGTGCTTCTCGCAGAGGGCGTCGACCTCGACCTTGGTGCAGAGGGACGAGGTGAGCGCTCGGCGGGGGACCTCGAGAGGTTAGCGTCGTCGTCATCGTTGCTTGGTCGATGCAGACCTCCTGGCACTAACTCCTCCCTGCTAGGCTGGTTCTCGCGCCACTGTCCGCCACCTCAAAATGGGTTTCTGTTTCCGACTTCCCAGGCGGCATTGACGCCAGGCTGATCCTCTGGACGTGATGCCGGTCTTCCGCTGCCATCCCACCCACTTCTCCCAATCGCCTTCTTCTGTGATGCGCTCTCCCACTTGGGCATCGCGCCGACCCAGATCACCGCGGGGTGTCGTATGCGTGTTGCGAGGGTTTTCTAGAACATCTAGAAGACATCATTGGGATGAACCAATATGTTGAGAAAATTGAAGAAGCTAACAAACAATTGGAAGTGCTCAATGAGAAAAGAACCGCATCAGCTGTGGTGAACTACCTCCGCCAGGAGCTCGCCGTCCTGGAGTAGAGCGCCGCTGGTAGATGTAGTTGCGGTCCCAGCTGATCCTCTGCACGCTACTGGTCTGCCGCCGCCAGTTCCTGGCTGAGCTAGTTCACCGCCTGGTGCATGTCCTCGGCCAGCGGTTCTGTTCAACACGACCAATGTAATAGCGATCCCCTCTCGAGGTCCCCCGCCGAGCGCTTCACCTCGTCCCTCTGCACCAAGGTCGAGGTCGACGCCTCTGCGAGAAGCACGACATCCCGAGGGAGTTCGCCGCACAGGCGGTGAACTACCTCGGCCAGGAACTCTACTCCAGGACGGCGAGCTCCTGGCGGAGGTAGTTCACCGCAGCACGTGCGAGAGCCTGCAGCGGTATCACAGCCGGCAGGTTCGTTTCTCCCAATCGCCTTCTTCTGTGACGCGCTCTCCCACTTGGGCATAGCGCCGACCCAGATCACCGCGGGGTGTCGTATGCGTGTTGCGAGGGTTTTCTGGAACATCTAGAAGACATGAATAGCTGCGGTGAACTACCTCGGCCAGGAGCTCTACTATACGTATGTGCACTTCTCCCGAGAGTGGCTGCGCGAGCAGAACCGTCCTGGAGTAGAGCTTCTGGCCGAGGTAGTTCACCGCATGGTGCATGTTCTCGGCCAGCGGGTTCTATTCGACACGGCCAATGTAGTAGCGGTCCCGCCTGATCCTCTGCACGAGCTGCCGTGAACTACCTCGGCCAGGAGCTCTACTCCAGGGACGTGCACTTCTCCCGAGAGAGGCTGTGCGAGCAGAACCATCCTCAGTTGTAACTCAGCAATGATAGGTTGGTAGTGCACGTCCCTGGATAGAGCTCCTGGCCGAGGTAGTTCACCACCTACGGTGCACTGCCTTCGATTCAGTGTCGCACCCTAATCTCTGACAGAAAACCCCCAAGGTTCAGTTCCGACATTGCAAGGTCATCAGCTGGCCGAGGACATGCACCAGGCGGTGAACTACCTCGGCCAAGAGCAGGTTTAGCATGCCCTGGGTTCCGGGGGAGTTTGACGTCGGAGATATGCAAGCATGTTGCAGTCAATCTCCACACCGTTATTTCCCTCCTCCGCCCACCGACAATGGCTCTTTCCTCCTGAACAATTTCCTCGCCAGGGATGGAAGCAGCATTGTCTTTGGCTTTTCCACAATCAAAATTCTGTGTTTTTACAACTAGACTCTCCTGCATGAAAGTTGCCACCTTGGAAGCTTTCGTGCATTTCCCAGCCAACGTTCAAATTATCTCTATATTTGTGTAGCGGTCATGGCTGATCCTCTGAACGTGCTGTCGGTCTGTCGCCGCCATCCCGCCCTCGTACCGGTGACACCTCCTACTTCCCCCAATCGCCTCAGTTGATGATCTGTGAAAAAGGTTGCTACTCGCAGGGGCAGCTGAAGAAGGGTAAGCCTTTCTCTGAAAAAACCCAGTTTGCAGCGATGCTGCAGCAACTGCATTCCCCCCCCCCAACAGTTAGTTAAAAGAAATGGAACGGTCCACCAACTATCAGTGTCCGCTCTCTCCTGCGCCCTGGCCTGCGTGGCCAGCAGAGGGGTTTTTGTCGGTGGTGAGTGCTCCGCTCTTCGATTCCCCCTAACCGATATTGCTTGTCAAGTGCTCAGAGATGACACTTTTCCTGGATAAGCGTGAATGAGGTGCATCGCCCCAATCGTGAGGCACCCTCAACTCGAAGCACCTGCACCTTGCAGGAGGCGGCATACTAGAGCCAAGACCGATGTCATCGTAGGGAACCATATCGCACACAAGAAAAGCTGCTCGCTTTTGGGGGTTTTTTGTCGGTGGTGAGTGCTCCGCTCTTCGATTCCCCCCCCCCCCCAACAGTTAGTTAAAAGAAATGGAACGGTCCACCAACTATTAGTGTCCGCTCTCTGCTGCGCCCTGGCCTGCGTGGCCAGCAGAGGGAACCAGACCAGCATTCAAAACCCCAGCTGTCGCGGCTCCACTGCCTCCTCCTCGCCAAGAAAAGAAAAGCTGCTCGCTTTTTGGGGGTTTTTTGTCGGTGGTGAGTGCTCCGCTCTTCGATTCCCCCTAACCGATATTGCTTGTCAAGTGCTCAGAGATGACACTTTTCCTGGATAAGCGTGCATGAGGTGCATCGCCCCAATCGTGAGGCACCTCAACTCGAAGCACCTGCACCTTGCAGGAGGCGGCATACTAGAGCCAAGACTCGATGTCATCGTAGGGAACCATATCGCACACAAGAAAAGCTGCTCGCTTTTGGGGGTTTTTGTCGTTGGTGAGTGCTCCGCTCTTCGATTCCCCCCCCCCCCAACAGTCAGTTAAAAGAAATGGAACGGTCCACCAACTATCAGTGTCCGCTCTCTGCTGCGCCCTGGCCTGCGTGGCCAGCAGAGGGAACCAGACCAGCATTCAAAACCCCAGCTGTCGCGGCTCCACTGCCTCCTCCTCGCCATGAAAAGAAAGTTGCTCGCTTTTGGGGTTCCTTCCTTCGAGATTCAAGCGTCGGCATTCTGTGTGTTGTTAGATGACTTTTTTGAAGTTGTGATTCCATCAAACTTTATGCGCTTCCTTCTGCCTTCATGACTGTTGTCCGTGGTGAGCAGAACTCACTGGCCAGGGCAAACACGAGCATCACAGCTCTGCTGGTGGGAGTGCAGACGCAAGGGTTTTTCCCCATTTTGAAAAAGTTTCGATGCGAGTCGAATCAATGAGCATCCTGGGAGCAGGTGGTCAGTGTATCAAATGAGGTTGTTTTCTGCTCCTCGGTCTTGAACTTGTCGTCGAAGATGCGCAGGGATGGGATGGACTTCCAGATGTGGCACCAGCATTTAACCAGCACGCAGGTCTACACTGCCTCCTGCGAAGGCAAGAACGACAGCAGCTGCGCCAGCGGATACGATGGCAGCGGTCCCGACTGATCAGTAGCGGTCCTGGCTGATCCTCTGGACGTGATGCCGGTCTTCCGCTGCCATCCCACCCTCGTACCGGTGACACCTCCTACTTCTCCCAATCGCCTTCTTCTGCGATGCGCTCTCCTACTTGGGCATCGCGCCGACCCCAGATCACCGCGGGTGTCGTATGCGTGTTGCGAGGGTTTTCTAGAACATCTAGAAGACATCATTGGGATGAACCAATATGTTGAGAAAATTGAAGAAGCTAACAAACAATTGGAAGTGCTCAATGAGAAAAGAACCGCATCAGCTATGGTGAATAGCTGCGGTGAACTACCTCGGCCAGGAGCTCTAATATACGGACGTGCGCTTCTCCCGAGAGCGGCTGCGCGAGCAGAACCGTCCTGGAGTAGAGCTTCTGGCCGAGGTAGTTCACCGCATGGTGCATGTTCTCGGCCAGCAGGTTCTGTTCGACGCGGCCAATGTAGTAGCGGTCCCGCCTGATGCTCTGCACGAGCTGCCGTGAACTACCTCGGCCAGGAGCTCTAATCCAGGGACGTGCACTTCTCCCGAGAGCGGCTGTGCGAGCAGAACCATCCTCATCAGTTGTAACTCAGCAATGATAGGTTGGTAGTGCACGTCCCTGGATAGAGCTCCTGGCCGAGGTAGTTCACCACCTACGGTGCACTGCCTTCGATTCAGTGTCGCACTGCCTTAAACCCTAATCTCTGACAGAAAACCCCCAAGGTTCAGTTCCGACATCGCAAGGTCATCAGCTGGCCGAGGACATGCACCAGGCGGTGAACTACCTCGGCCAAGAGCAGGTTTAGCATGCCCTGGGATATGCAAGCATGTTGCAGTCAATCTCCACACCGTTATTTCCCTCCTCCGCCCACCGACGATGGCGCTTTCCTCCTGAACAATTTCCTCGCCAGGGATGGAAGCAGCATTGTCTTTGGCTTTCCCACAATCAAAATTCTGTGTTTTTACAACTAGACTCTCCTGCATTAAAGCTGCCACCTTGGAAGCTTTCGTGCATTTCCCAGCCAACGTTCAAATTATCTCTATATTTGTGTAGCGGTCATGGCTGATCCTCTGAACGTGCTGTCGGTCTGTCGCCGCCATCCCGCCCTCGTACCGGTGACACCTCCTACTTCCCCCAATCGCCTCAGTTGATGATCTGTGAAAAAGGTTGCTGCTCGCAGGGGCAGCTGAAGAAGGGTAAGCCTTTCTCTGAAAAAACCCAGTTTGCAGCGATGCTGCAGCAACTGCAGGGCTGTTCATACCGCTTCAGCCGGGGACTGTAACAAGCGCAGACCTCGCTCTCCGTCAACGGTGCGAGAACTAGCCGAGGACATGCATCAGGCGGTGAACTAGCTCAGCCGGGAACTGGTGACAGCACATCGGCAGCCCGTGCAGAGGATCAGCTGCCACCTTGGAACCCTGAAGCTTACTGACCTTCCCAGTTGTCTTGGCAATTTCCCGGAAATTGGTCACACTGACCCAAAAGATTATGTGAGAGATGGTGCTGGTGTGCTGACATACATCCCCCTCTCGAAGCGACGTGCAAACACGCTGGTAGCCGGCAGGTCGCGCGGTGTTGGCCTCCGAAATGTCGTGCTTTCTGCAGTGCTCGTCGACCTTGCGTTGCCCAGGGAGAGACGAGATGGTACTTTGGAACTAGTCATAGACACCTCCTGCCACTAACTCCTCCCTGCTAGGCTGGTTCTCGCGCCACTTCCCGCCACCTCAAAATGGGTTTCTGTTTCTGACTTCCCAGGCGGCATTGACGCCAGGCGGTAAGCGTGACTACCTGCGCGAGCAGAACCGTCCTAGAGTAGAGCTTCTGGCCGAGGTAGTTCACCGCATGGTGCATGTTCTCGGCCAGCGGGTTCTGTTCGACGCGGCCAATGTAGTAGCGGTCCCGCCTGATCCTCTGCACGAGCTGCCGTGAACTACCTTGGCCAGGAGCTCTACTCCAGGGACGTGCACTTCTCCCGAGAGCGGCTGTGCGAGCAGAACCATCCTCAGTAGTTGTAACTCAGCAATGATAGGTTGGTAGTGCACGTCCGTGGATAGAGCTCCTGGCCGAGGTAGTTCACCACCTACGGTGCACTGCCTTCGATTCAGTGTCGCACTGCCTTAAACCCTAATCTCTGACAGAAAACCCCCAAGGTTCAGTTCCGACATCGCAAGGTCATCAGCTGGCCGAGGACATGCACCAGGCGGTGAACTACCTCGGCCAAGAGCAGGGTTAGCATGCCCTGGGTTCCGGGGGAGTTTGACGTCGGAGATATGCAAGCATGTTGCAGTCAATCTCCACACCGTTATTTCCCTCCTCCGCCCACCGACGATGGCGCTTTCCTCCTGAACAATTTCCTCGCCAGGGATGGAAGCAGCATTGTCTTTGGCTTTTCCACAATCAAAATTCTGTGTTTTTACAACTAGACTCTCCTGCATGAAAGCTGCCACCTTGGAAGCTTTCGTGCATTTCCCAGCCAACGTTCAAATTATTTCTATATTTGTGTAGCGGTCATGGCTGATCCTCTGAATGTGTTGTCGGTCTGTCGCCGCCATCCCGCCCTCGTACCGGTGACACCTCCTACTTCCCCCAATCGCCTCAGTTGATGATCTGTGAAAAAGGTTGCTGCTCGCAGGGGCAGCTGAAGAAGGGTAAGCCTTTCTCTG
>JAPCYS010001644.1:0-28087 GCA_028641055.1 Alopecurus myosuroides | reverse complement strand
CTAAGGTGATGTGGTATGCTCCTATATACCACGGCTGAAACTTCTGTTTAGAAACAAAGATCATGCTAGGTTGTTGCGATGGCACAAAGAAGACCGTAAGAAAGACGGAAAGTTAAGGCACCCCGCCGATGGATCGCAGTGGAGAAATATCGAGAGAGACTTCCCAGACTTTGCAGGGAGAGAGAAACTTATGGTTTGGTCTAAGTACAGATGGCTTTAATCCTTTTGGGGAGCAGAGCTCCAGTCATAGCACTTGGCCTGTAACTCTATGTATGTACAACCTTCCTCCTTGGTTGTGCATGAAGCGCAAGTTCATTATGATGCCAGTTCTCATCCAAGGCCCGAGGTAACCTGGCAACGACATTGATGTGTATCTAAGGCCATTAGTGGAAGAACTCTTACAATTGTGGGGCAAACCAGGTGTACGTGTGTGGGATGAGAACGAACAAAAGCCATTTGACCGACGGGCGTTGCTTTTCGTAACCATCAATGATTGGCCTGCTCTTAGTAACATTTCCGGACATACAAAGAAGGGATACAATGCATGCACACACTGTTTAGATAATACTGACAGTGTTTTTTTGGATAAATGGAAAAAGGTTGTATACCTGGGGCATCGTAGATTTCTTCCGATCAAGCATCCCGTAAGAAAGAAAGGAGGGAAGCATTTCAGAGGTGAGGCAGATAACCAGAAGAAGCCTGAGCTGCGTAGTGGTAATGATATATTCGATATGGTCAAGGACCTAGAAGTAATCTTTGGTAAGGCTGCTGGCAGCCAACCAGTTCCGTACGGCCCTGATAAGCGCGCACCCATGTGGAAGAAGAAATCTATATTTTGGGAGCTACCCTATTGGAAAGTTTTAGAGGTCCGGTCTTCGATCGACGTGATGCACGTGACAAAGAATCTCTGTGTCAATCTGCTATGCTTCCTGGGCGTGTATGGGAAGTCCAAAGATACGCCAGAAGCACGGGAGGACCAGCAAACGTATGAAAGACCCAAGCAACAAGCACACAGATACAGGGCGCCATTACTTAAGCAGCTACGCTCTTACTAAAGCAGAGAAGGAAATATTCTTTGAAGTCCTTTACAGTATCAAGGTTCCGTCTGGCTTCTCGTCGAATATAAAGGGGATAATAAACATGCAGAGAAAAAATTCCAAAACCCGAAGTCTCATGACTGCCACGTGATTATGACGCAGTTGCTTCCAATTGCATTGAGGGGCTTCTACCGGAAAATGTTCGAGTACCCATTGTGAAGCTATGTGCATTCATGAACGCAATATCTCAGAAGGTAATCGATCCAGAAATTCTGACAAGATTACAGAGGGATGTGGTCCAGTGTCTTGTTAGTTTTGAGTTGGTGTTCCCACCATCCTTCTTCAACATTATGATCATCTCCTGGTTCACCTATGTGAAGAGATTCATATTCTTGGTCCAGTATTTCTACACAATATGTTCCCCTTTGAGAAGTTCATGGGAGTCTTGAAGAAATATGTTCATAACCGTGCTAGGCCAGAAGGAAGCATCTCGAAGGGCTATGGAACAGAGGAGGTCATTGGGTTCTGTGTTGACTTTATTCCTGACCTTAAGACAATTGGTGTTCCTGAATCGCGGCATGAGGGGAGACTGAGGGGAAAAGGAACACTGGGAAAGAAAACAATGATACCTAGGGACGGGCATTCTTTGACCAAAGCACACTACACAGTTCTACAAAATTCTATTTTCATGGATACGTATCTCGAGGAACACAAGATATTGTACGGTCTGCAAACCCGGGGAAGCATGACTCATGGATTAAACGCGAACACATGAAGACTTTCGGAAGTTGGTTGCAAACACATCTTATAAATGACACCACTGTTGAAGATCAGCTGTACATGTTGGCAGGGTCACCATCTTCGACTATTGGGAGTTTTCAAGGGTACGAGATAAATGGGAATACATTTTACACGAGCTCCCAAGATAAGAAGAGCACCAACCAAAACAGTGGTGTCCGCTTTGATACAACAAACGAGAATGGAAAAAATGACACATACTATGGTTACATAGAGGAGATATGGGAACTTGACTATGGACCTTCTTTTAAGGTCCCTTTGTTCAAGTGCAAATGGGTCAACCTGAATGGAGAAGGGGTAAAGGTAGACCCGCTTTATGGAATGACAACAGTGGATCTCAACAATATTGGTTACAATGAAGAAATTCGTCCTAGCCAATGATGTGGCTCAGGTCTTCTATGTGAAGGACATGTCTTCTAGACCGAAGAAAAGAAAAAATAAGGAAACAAATTCATCATACGATGAGCCGAAGCGTCACGTAGTTCTCTCAGGGAAAAGAAACATCGTGGGAATCGAGGACACGACAGACATGTCAGAAGATTATAATAAGTTTGTTGAAATTCCATCCTTCACAGTGAAAGCTGACCCCACCATCCTGTTAAATAATGAAGATGCTCCATGGTTACGGCCGAAGCTATCATAAGCAAGGGACACGAAGAAAATTCAGAAGACTAGATAGGGATGTTGTTGGTGATGTGTAATAATAAACGTGGATACATGATCATAGTTCTTATAACGTAGTATGAACGAGATTTTGTTAGCCAAAATGATATTTATACATATTCTGTGATTATGAATGGAGTAGGTGCAAGTTTGACCAATAATTTGTATTGATCGGTCAAAAGCTGGCAAGCATTGAGTGCTTGACAACTATGACCAGCCTGACTTCATTATTATTCCAACCAGCGGCACACCCACCCACTTTTCTGTTTTTCTCTCCTCCGTCTGTTGGTAATGTGTAATAATAAGGGTGGAATACATGATCATATAGTTCTGTTTGATCAGTATTTTGTATTGACCGGTAAAAAGCTGACAACTATGACCATCCTGACTTCATTATTATTCCAACCAGCGGCACACCCACCCGAGTATGAGATAACTGTAGGAAGATATTGCAGGCACACTTCGAAGTGATAGTACGGATACCATCCTGACAAATATCGTTAAAATAGAAATAGATCTTCGGTACTACCTTGGAGTTCAAATGACGCAAAGGGTTGCACCTCTGCGGTTACTTTGGCAAGATGCTAATGCATACACTCCTGCACTGTTTGAGATTTTCAGATTAGAATTTGAACTGATCTTGGATTGCGTGGTCTATAAGTGTGGCGAAATTGGACCCATATCCGAGTATGAGATAACTGTCAAAAACAGGCGTCGGGTTCTTGAGATCAGAAATATCAAAGAAATTCCACCACACTATGTTTTGAAAAGATGGTGAAAGAATGCTCAGAGTAAATCTTCGAAGGAAAACTATGGTTTTTCTGTTGTAGACGAAGATCTCAAATTCCGTGTCAATAAGGTACAACTCTTTTTGTCGAACTTTATATAAATCACCCGGGATGCCTTATATCCTCTAGACTAACTCGGAAGATCACGAGAGAAAACAAAAATTGTAAGATATTTATATTCAAATTATATACAAATGGTAAAATAAATAATAGTTTCAATACTTAGAATAATTATTTAGTTGAACGAAAAATGGATTTGAATTAGTTATGCAAATTCTAGCATTTTTCTTGTTGAAATTTTTGTCAAATTCGAAAGTATATAGAAGTTGTTAATGTGCAAACTTAACAATTTTCAAATTTTGGCGCTAAAAATTTTTGGGCGCGCAGGGTGCCACCAAAATTCGAAATAAGTTTTTGGTCCCGGCCCGTAGTACCAACCGGGACCAAAGGGGCTCTAGTCCCGGTTGGTGGCACGGGCCAGGACTAGAGGCCCAGCTGTATAAATATCTCGGCCCTCTCTCCAGGCCGAGCGACCACCCAGGACAGCGGACATGGCTAGGCGAAGCCCTGCCGGCGGCGGGAACGAGTAGGAAGATCCCGCCGGCGCTGGTTCCACCGGCGGGGTTGGACTAGAGACACGTTGGACTAGGGACACAAATATATATTAAAAAAGGCCCGGGGGCCGTGCTTACATAGGGGGGCGGCGCGGCCACAGGCGGCCGGCCGTGCTTACATATAGGGGGCGGCGGCGCGGCCACAGGCGGCCGGCCGTTTCTTGGGGGGGTGGGGTAGCTTAGCCTAGGGGGTGGGGCACCGGCGCCGGCCTACTCCTCCTCGTCGGAGGAGATGCAGTGGTAGGGTGGTGCCTGCCACAGGTGGGCAGGCAGCTGGGGCGGGCCCGCCGGTGGCTGCGGAGGCATCGGGGGCGCGTGCGGCGGTGGCGGGGCAGCTCCTCCTGCCGCGGCGGCGGTGGCGGTAGCTCCTCCGGCGACCATACGCCGCCGGTCCAGGTCCAGGTCATCCCGTACTCCAGGCCGGGGGGCAGCGGATGTGGCGGCGGTTGGTCCTCGGAAGCTCCAGGGTCGGCGTTCATTACCTGCCACCAAGGGGCAGGCGCCGCAGGGGGCGGCATGGCTGCCGTCGGCGGCAGCGGCGGCCAGGACCTGCTCCCACCGCTTGACCTCATCCTCGACGAGGGAGCGGCGGGAGGCTCGTAGGCTTCCTCCAAGCCGGCCTGGAGCTCGGGGTCGTCGTCCTCGACGTTGTCGGCGATGTCCTCCAGGAGCCAAAGCTCCGGCTCCCTGCCCGGTGGTGGCGCGGGGTAGTCGGCGGTGCTTACCTCCTGGGCTGTGGGGATGAAGGAGCGGCGGCGTGGTCGTGCTCCTGCTGGAGCCAGACGACCCAGTTCGGGGAGCAGCGCACGTCGCTTGGTCCCTGAGGAGGTGGGCCGGCAGGTGCGCGCCGGCGGTCGATCTCCTCGCGCAAGGCCTCGCTGCTGGACGGGGCCGGCGGCACGGGGATGCGCTGCGGGTTCAGGTGCCAGCCGTCCGGAAGGTGGACGTCCGGCCAGAACACCGGCGTGGCGCGTTCCCAGTGCCACTCGGCCTCCTCCTTCCGGACGTATCGGCGGAAGCGCTTGCCCTTGGGCGAGGCGCGGGGCGGCGCGCGTGACGCCGGAGGCGGAGCGGGGACGCGCGGCTGCCCGCCGACGCGGACGCCTCCGGCCCGAAGCCGAAGGCCTCCGCCGGCGGCGGTGGAAACGCCGGAGCGCGCGCCGCTCGAGGACCCGGCCTCGTGGTCGTTCCTGGGGCGCTTGAACCAGCGCGACATGGCGGCTAGGGTTGCTTTGGCTGGGACGCGGCCGGGGTGAATGGGATGTACGGGCGGCGGGGGCCCTTTAAAAAGGACCCGGGGGAGGCGGGCATGCCAACCGGCGGCCGGAACATGGCGGCGGTTGCAGGCGGCCATGAATGCAGGGGGGGAGCCGAGGCGTGCCGTTCGTGGCCACGCGCGCGTGGGGAAGTGGAGGCGCGGGAAGACGAGGCGGCAGTGGGCCCTTTGACCGCGCGTCCCTGTGGTAATTTAAGGGACTGGGCGGGCCAGCCACTAGGCCGCTGGCCAGTGGCCCCTTTGACCCCGCGTGGCCGGTGGCCCCTTTGACCAAAACGTGGCCAGTGGGCTTATAATAAAAGACGCGGGCCAGTCGGCCCTTTGACCAAAATGTGGCCAGTGGGCTTAATTAAAGACGTGGGCCAGTGGACGCGGTCGGGGAAGTGGAAGCCGGTTGGGGATTGCGGGACAGGAGCCCAAAAAAAATGAAAAAGGAAAAAAACCTGCCACGGCAGAGAAAAGGGGCGGAATATTTGTTTTATTATAAAAGGTATCCATCCCGGTTCCTAAAACGAACCGGGACGAAGTCCCTGGCCATGTTCGCCACGTGGGCCATCCCTACCCATCCCGGGTCCTGGTACAACCGGGACCAATGGGGGAGGGCCATTTGTCCCGGCCGGCCCATCCCGGTTGCACAACCGGGACAAATGGGCCTTACCAACCGGGACTAATGCCCCTGTTTCCACTAGTGGGAGTGAAACATCCAAAAGAAAATGGGGCTCCAGTCCCTCCCTATGGTTTGTCGCAGTACATTCCAAGTAAACTTCGCAAGAGAGCAGCTAAAGAAGATATGGGAGGGAGCGTTCAGCGCCCATCTGAAGGGCCTCTTCCGGTTGGAAGTTAACGTTGCAAACCTGAGGGGAGTTGGCCTAGGGTCTAATACACAACAACACTCGTAAATACACTACTACCAAACAAGGTATTATAGAGTTCAAGGACGAGTGCCACTACTTTGTAAAAGCTAATTGTAATTGATGACCATGGAAGGTGCTCGTCATTTTATTTTCGATTCTATTATTTTAGATAAAAGGCATTATCTGCCCTACTTTAAATTAATAAAGCAAGTAGTTTAGGATCCAAACAGGGTGAGGCTTAATACATGCTGGGGGCATACAGCTTTGCCAATGAAAAGAAAGATGGGGGCCGGTCTCCCCAGCAACAGGCCGGAATGATCATGCTACGAAAGCTAAGGTGGAGGAGGCGCGGCTGGAAGCAACGAGCGGAAGATGTATTTGAGTCCAGAAGCGAGCTGCAGCAGAATCGGTTTGTCAGGCTCCTTAGCGAGATTTGCCCACACCTACACAAAAATTGACATTTTGAAAATAACATCAGCCTGGCGTTTAGGAGCAATTGCCTCGATAGCCAATTTATTTCTAGAGAGCCAAAGGGCCTAGCCTAACGTCGCAAACAGCACCCAACTGGTACGGCGTTGACTCCCTAATAAAGACTGATGAATGGCAAAGAACTGGGGGAAGGTGGCGGGGCTCCAGCTGTAGCCCAGCAGCTGTCGGATCGCATTCCAGCCAGCCTAGCCAGGGAGCATTTGAACACTATATGCGACGAGTCTTCCACCTCTCCGCAAAGGGCGAACCGTCGGGTCGGCGAGGAGTGACCAAAGAGTTTGTTCCGCGTTGGAAGTCTATCCAGGGCTAGCTGCCAAGAGAAAATCTTGACCTTGAGGGGGATGCGTGCCGACCAGATGTCTTTACACATGAGGATCGTCGCCCCTCGCACTAGTTTATTATACATTGATGCTACCGAAAACTTGCCCGAACACTCGAGAGTCCAAGAGATCGAGTCTACCCCCTCGGTGAGACCCACCTCCTCCAGCTCCGAGGTCAACCTAAGCCATTGATCTGCACAGAGAGGGGAGAAGTTGCGTCTGAAGCGGAGCCCCTCAGGTTCGAAGGCTGCGGCGACTGAAATATCGGCCTTATCGCAGATTTCAAATAACGCTGGGAACTTATCTCTAAGGGGGGCCTCCCCTGTCCACCAGTCCAACCAGAACATCGCCCGGTGCCCATTTTGGACTGAGAACTTGGCCCCCAACTTAAAAAGGTGTTTTATCTTGTGGAGGCAACGCCAGAATTGGGAGCCTCCCCTTGGCTCCCCCCCGAAGATGTTCGACGCCTCGGGATATTTAGCCGTGATGATAGAACGCCAGATCGAGTCGTCGTCTTGAAAGAGTTTCCAAACCCATTTGAGAAGCAGTGTCTTGTTCATGAGTTTGGTATTGGTCAGGCCCAGACCCCCACAGTCCTTGGGTCGACAGATCGCTGGCCAGTTTACCAAGTGGCCTTTACGCTTGGAGCCCGCGCCCTCCCAGAAGAAACGTGCCCGAATTGTGTCGAATTTCTCGTGTACTCCATCTTGGAGCAGGAAGAGCCCCATAACGTAAGTAGGTAGAGCATCGAGGCATGCGTTAGATAGAATCAGCCTTCCACCCGAGGAAAGTAGCCTACCCATCCATGCTTCGACTCGCGCCCAGCTTTGCACAAGGAAATTCCATTGTTCAATGGTCAGTTTCCTGTCCGAAATTGGGAGGCCTAGGTAGACAAAAGGGAAGGACCCCAACTTGCAGTTGAGCATGTTGGCGACACGGGTCTGTTCGGCCTGAGGTTCCCCAAGAACAAAGACCTCCGATTTGTGGAAGTTGATGCGTAGCCCCGACATCTCCTCAAAGCAAAGCAACAGGAATTTCAAGTTAGCGATATCGAGGTCCTTATTCTGGATTAGGATGATGGTATCATCCGCGTACTGGAGGTGTGAGAGACCTCCTGTGACTAAGTGGGGAACTACCCCACTAATGTGACCCGCAGCGCAAGCTGCGGACAACATGGCTGAGAGGGATTCGGCGATAAAATTAAACAGAAGGGGTGAGAGAGGATCCCCCTGTCGCACCCCTCGTTTGTTACGGAAATAAGGGCCGATCTTCCCATTAATAGAGATAGCAGTTTGCCCCCCGACAACAAGCTGTTCGATACGGTGAATATAGCCTTGATCAAAACCTTTTCGGCGGAGGACTTCCAGTAGGAAGGACCAATCAACTCTGTCGTAGGCTTTTTCGAAGTCAAGTTTGAGCAAGATGCCCCCTAGCTTCTTTGCTCTTAACTCGTGGACTACCTCGTGGAGGGCCAAGGCCCCGTCGAGGATGAACCTGCCTTTGAGGAAGGCAGTCTGGTTTGGGCTGATAATCCTGTTTGCGATTGGGTCTAGGCGTGAGGCAAAGGCTTTGGAAATTATCTTGAAAATTACATTGATCAGCGCGATGGGTCTGAATTGTGAGATCTGGTCCGCCCCTTGGACCTTAGGAATAAGTGAGATGACCCCGAAGTTTAGGCGGGACACATTGATGCGGCCGAGGATAAAGTCGTTGAGCATATGTAGCACCCCCATCTTACATAGAGGCCAACAGCGGCGAAAAAATGCCACCGGGAACCCATCAGGGCCAGGCGCCGTGTTTTCCTTCATGTCCCAAACTACTGCTTCCAGTTCTGCCTCAGAAAAGGTAAGTAGTAGTCCCTCGTTCTCTGCCTGCGAGACTCTCTTGTCTTCGGACCACAAGTTGGGAACCAGCCCCAAACTGCGAGTATGTTCAGAACCTAACAGCTCTCGGTAGTACGCATAGATATGATCTTGGATGTGGAACGGGTCCCTAATTGGTCCCTCCGGCGAAATCAGCGTAGTGATGACGCATTTCCGTCTTCTAATTTGCCACCGCATGGAAATAAGCCGTGTTTGCATCCCCTTGCAAGGCCCATCTAACTCTCCCGCGCTGGCGCCAATATTCCTCTTCCTGCTGGAAGATCGCAAGTAGTTGGTCTTCTAGGTGGTATCGGAGGGCCCACTCGTCCTCGTCGATGCCCACCGAGTCTGCTTTCTCATCCAGTGACTTAATATGGGCGAGAAGGTTAATCTTGCGCAGTCTGGACTCTCTGCCCTGATTACGGCTCCACCCACTGAGGTATTGGCGTAGGCCCCCGGCCATGTGTTTCCACCAGTCCAGGTTATCGCGCCCTCCTGCCCAAGCCATGAGGGACGACCACTGCGAGACCAACAAGTCTTTGAACCCCGCGCTCTCAAACCAACCTAGCTCGAAGAAGAAGCGGTTTGAGCGAATTAGGGGGCCCCTGCCGAAGTCCCACACGAGAGGGCAATGGTCCGAGCCCAGGATTGGGTTCGCAGTGAGAGAAGACAGCGGGAAGAGTGCGTCTAGTTCGGGGTCGATCAAGACTCTGTCTAAGACACAGCGCACAGGGTCTCACTGTCGATTGGTCCAAGTGTATCGGGCCCCGGATCTTGGGACTTCAGTCAGAGCCCACTCTGCTATATGGTTGTTGAACAGCTCGATGCGTGGCTAGTTGATATTCCCATTATTCTTGTCCTCGGCGCTCATAAGAAGGTTGAAATCGCCTCCCATGAGAACTGGGAAACGCGACGCAGCTACTTTGGCCGACAGCTCCGCTAAGAAGGTTGGAGAGTCGGCGTGTCTAGCGGGGCCGTAAACTCCAATAAATGTCATGATCTTATCTTCTGCCCGAATAAGACAGTTGACACTAATGTAAGACTGGCCTTTGTCGATACTTTCGACCTCAAAGGCGCTATCCCGCAGGCCCAACAGGATGCCCCCAGAGCGGCCCGTCGCCGGCAGCCAACACCAGAAGAACTTTTCTCCAACCTCTAAACCTTGGAGTTCGCAGTCGGAGAAGTCCTGCTTCATGGTCTCTTGTAGCACTAGGATGTCGATGCTATGGTTGCGAAGAAGTTCTCTAATTAAAGTCCGGCGCCCCTTGTGTAACATCCCAATTTTGCTAACAAAAGTGTGCGGTGTTGTGTTCATCTCATACATGCATGAATCAAAAATTCGAATCATGTTTCAACCAATTTAAACTATGAAATTAAGTGGTTTCAGAAAATCTCACAAAAAGCACTTAATTTGGTTTCTAAAATCTTGTTCTGAAAAATATTTCAATTACACCAAAGTAACACATGGTGTTGTTGGAAATTTTGTAAGCTTTCCAAAAAGTATTTTTGCCAATTTTTATGATTGCAAAAAGGTCCTCAAAACTTTGTTTTGGTTCTGTTTTCTAAAAGACAAAAGGGCTCCTTTGTAAAATTCCCAAACCGAGGGGGTTTTGTGGAAAGTCTTTCCTTTGTCTTCTACCTCTGGACGAGAGGCACCTGCGTGTCCACTTCTCCCCGATGCAGCTCCTGCTCGTGTGCGCGTCCCTCCTCGAGTGGATAGGGGCAAAAGGACTCCCCCGACCTCCTCCCGCTCCTATCCTCTCCGTTCTCTCTCTCTCCCTCTCCGTTGCCCTCATGGCCGAAACCCTAGCTAGGGTTAGCCGCCATGGCGCCGTCGTTTTGGACCACCCCGGAGCTCCTCCGTGATATCATGGAGAAGCGCAGCAGTCTCTGCATCGCCTACATCGACCCAGGACTCCCAAGAAGACCCCAAGCCGATGAATTTGGTCACCTCCCTCATTCCGGCCGCCGGCCATTTTTGCTTGCCGCCGGCGATTGCGGCTCCCTCTCGCAAGTTCGTCCACACCATCACCCTCCTGGTGAGTTCCTGGTCCTCGTGGATGCCTCCCTCCTTCTCCGCTCTCTGGTTCGCCGCCGCATCGAGGACCGTCGCCGGCCGCCATTGTATCCGCTCGCCGGCGCAACTCCGGCGACACAAAGCGGGCGGCGCCGCCTCTATAGTGTTCACGGCAGCCCCCTCGACCTCATGCTACTCCCCGATTCGGGGATCGACTGCTCGATCGATCGATCGATCCGTGGCAGAGCCACAACAGCCAGCCCCTGACGTCACAGTGACGTCGTAGTGACGTCATAAATCCCCTATTTAAGTAATTCCAGAAAATGCCTTAAACTTGAATAATTAATATCTCCCAAAATATAAGTCAGAAAAATATAGGAAAAATATGGTTGTGATCAGAAAAATAAACTCTACATGAATATGTCATTTTCATATATGTTTGACCAAGTTAAAAAATGAGCATTTATTTAATGGTATTTAATTCATTTAAAATAGAAAAATAAGTTTGTATTCACTAAAATTAGAAAATTAAAAGTTATATGTCAAAATGCTCAAAATGACAAGTGCAACCTGTTTATGATATTTTCAACCATTTGAGCAACCAAATTGTACTCACTCTCAGAATCGCCCGAAACCCCCTCCGGGGTCTATTTTCGGGGTAATTTCAGTAAAATTGCTTAACCAACATCCAAACCCTAGAAACCCATCGAACATGTTTAGGGCTTTAATTTATTGCATTAACTTGCTCATGCATACATACTGCGCATTGCATCGATGCCATGTTTGATTGTTATTCTTCTTTTCGGTGTTGTTTTCCCCTCGGTAGAACGTGACTCCGAAGAGAAGCCCAGCAACTCCATGACGAATACTTGATCCTAACCGACAAGTCAAGCACTTATTACAGAAGATATTTATCTGGTTTTCTTATAACCAAGGCAAGCATAACCTCTTATCTGCTCATATACGTTTTCCAACAACATTTGATCTCGTACTTTGCATTCGATTCCAAAGTATTTGATGCTAGTAGACACAGTTCACCTATATATTGCATTGCCTCAATACCTGATCCACTGCTCCTAGCCGCCATAGATTTGCTTGTGCGCATCGCCAGAGCCTCATATTTGCTACCGCTTAGTTTCATATGTTTGTTACCTCTGCTCCATCCAGTTGATGAATCAGAGCGGCGATAATCTAGTATGATATGATGACGTGGTGAGATGAGCATTGTGTGGTTAACCTGACTAAGGCGAGGACGGGAGGCCACTTGGGAAGTGGTTCTTTGTCCTGTACTTGCCAACCCTAGGAGTAAGGTCTCGCCGCGGAAACCAAGACCGAGCGTGCAACCACACGCGCGAGCCAATGAACCTCGCTCGACTAACTAACTTGTTTGGCCACATCCATGAGTCACGTAGTTTGCTATTTCCATCTGCGTGTGAGTCAGAAAACGATTTGGAGAAAAACTAGGGCGTGACCGGGACAAGTGATGGACGTACACGGATCTTGATCCCGACTCACAGAACAGGTGCCGTCAGGAGGTGGCCAACTCCCTGTTGACGGGGTGGCCCTGTTTGGGTTGACTCATGGATAGGGTCGAGCAAGGTAAAGGTCGGAGCCAACCACACTCTGCCGGCACATCGTCGGAATTGTGCCAATAGCTTGGCATTAAGAGTCGGATGGTACGTGTGGGTAAAGTGTACACCCTGCAGGGATAAATCTTTCGGAAAGCCGTGTCCACGGTTATGGACGACTTGGTGAAAGTCACGGGGTCATAGATAACTTGAAAGTGGCGTAAAAGATGTTGGCAATGTTTGAGGGGTGCCTCCCCGGAGATGCCGGGAGGGGTGATCCTTGTAGCATGTGAGGTGCTGGGAAATGATGTTGGTGGATGAAAGATGATGATTCAGTATTTGATTAGTCCTCTCATCTGTTTTGAAAAAAACTCCATGAGACGTGCTATTCTTCCTCGTTTTGGAAAACAAAGAATTGCTTTACGCAAAACAGCTGTCATAAAACCTTTCTGAAAATAAGCAGATATATAATAGGTTAACTAAGTCTTGTTGAGTACCTCCCGTACTCAGGTTTGCTTAATTTTGGTTCAGGAGAAGATCTCACATCGGTGGTGATTCAACGTGGACATCGACGAGTAGTTTGGGGTTCCCAGGTAGCAGCCTGGAATCTATGGGCTGGGACGTCGCCTTATGTTGCGGCCTCTTAGGCCTTTTTGGTTCTTGTTGATTAGCAACATAATTTGCCTTCCGTTGTCTGATGTAATGTTGGGTCATGTGACCTCTTCTTGTAAGCTATACTCTAGTAGCACCTGTTTAATACAAGTTTCATGTTTAGAGTACTGCTTTGGTCGGTTGTTGGTTTCGAGCTCATTGTTATACAGTTTTGGCTATGCCTGCATAGTTGTCGCAGTCGAGGGGTTGTGGAGCCGATGATCCATGCCCGAGCCCGCCTGTCGATGTGATCGGCCTGGGGCGAGGTAACCCCAGTAACCCTCGATTGTTGTTGCACTTTCTGGACACATAGCATCTCTGTATAGCTTTGGTCCCGTTTCCTTCAGTTTCATTCGATTCGTGGACACTTTAATATGCATAGTTGGTTATGACTAGCATAATAGCTGGAAGGAAGGGTCCGGACTACGTGCCGATGAATCCAGTCTGCCTTGCCGTTGTTTGTTGCGCGGGGATGGTAACCCTGAAGCCCTTGTGAGTCCATGGCTAGGAGCACATAACAGTATGTATATCTTTGGGTCCGGGGTCGTGACAAGTCATGGTATCAGAGCAGTACTGCCTGTAGGAAAACCTTACTGCTTGGTCGATGTTGAGTCTAGAGTTTTTGTGAAAACTATTTTGAAACTTCAAATGATTGTGAAAAACCGTCTTAAGATTCTTTTTACTCCTTATCTGGTATCGCTCTAACTCTGCGTCTCCTTACCTGTTTTGATTTGAAAAGGTTCGCTATCTCTTCTATTCATTCAAAACCTAGGTGCCTTCTTTGGCAAGGACGTTGTTATCCAAGTTGACCTAGTGTTAAAGTTTCTAGAGTCGTGTGTTCCGTGGTCCGTTTATTTCAAAATGGGAGATTTCCTTCCATTCATAATCTCTCGAAGTTGTATGGATTCCACATCCCTACATGTTTCAAAGTTCTAAATCCTGAATCTCGAGATTTTCTTCCATCTCGAATGTATCCTTTATCCTCCACTCCAATTCTTCCGGAGTTATGTTTGGCTTTTGAAAGTCACCTCGTGATTGCTACTGGTAGTGTCCTAAGGCACTTGAATAGTAGTTACTCCTTTCATTGAGTTTTTAATCCTTGGACTTGAACCGAAGGTCCCGGAATGTGCTGAATTGTGGTGAGTTGAGTCATGTGGTTTCTTAACCATGTAATGCTCACGCTATCAGTACAGGATGCTGACCTTTAACCCAAGTTTGTTCCTTTGGATCCTAAGGAATCCGTTCTACCTCAGGATGGCTAGGTAATCTCAACTCCAATAGACATAGTTTTCCTCTTGGAATCAGAAGGATCGCAACAAGAGTGATCATCATGAGTGCCACATCTTTCTTCTTGATTCAGCTATATTTCTCTTCTTGGCATGGGTTCTACAAATGAGTATTACCCTGTGCAATCAACGTGATCTTAGGAATTCTCCTAAGCATGTTTCCACCTCCCAGTTGCTCTCAAATCTTCCTCCGTTGTTTCGGACATCAAGTTGCATACGGGTGTTGGATATTCCCATGCATTTGCTCTTGTTTTTCGTCAGAACATTCCACCTCGGAATGTCAGGAGAAACAAACTCCAGTACCTCGTTCATCTCTAAAGCCAAGTCAAAGTTTTGTAATCCACAGAATAAAGAAGTTTCATTAGCTTCTGTCCTGTTCCACCTTCGAGTATCACACTCTTATTTATCAAGAGGTTGTGTTAAGTTTCATGGCCTTATTGATGAAGTGATGATCTTACCGTCTTCACCCCCCTTCATCCAAGCTTGAATGCTTGAGTATGATGGGTTTATGCTTTGACATGTGTATCAGGTATTCCTAGCAATTCTGATTGCTTTGAAAAGTCCAAGAAACATCTGTATCCTTCTTAGCACTACTGGTCACCCAGCCTCTGTTTGAAGTTGACTGAGTCACCAAATCCGTTCAATCCGGTGCACACTTTTGGTCAAGAGATAGGTTCGTACCAAAGTTCTCCAGACCATATCGGTTGCTTTGAAAAGCATGCCTCCTTTCGTTTTCTAAGACATACGGGTAGGTTGTGATATTCTAGTTGTCTCTCTAGAAGTATCACCAGGTGGTTACCTGACCGTAATGTCTAAGCAAGGGGTAGTTTGAACCACTCCTTTCTCCAAGGAAACCTGTTGGATATCCTGGACTAGTTGGTTGAGCTTAAACAATAACTTGGAGAGTTGAAAGACAAAAGCTCTTCCAAACTTGTTCCTTTGTTAAGGGATTCTAGTTTCCTTTGTGTTGAAGCTTGATAGTATCTCTTCAGTGGACATGCTATCATTCTAATCTTGATTTGATTTGGGCTATCGTCAAATCAGGATCAGATCCAAGGACTATCTTCATGGTGTTTTCACTCACGGTGTTTTCCCAAGTACACCTTCATGTCCTTTAGTCTGACCAATATTTTGCCTCGTTCATATATCATATGAATCCCTCTTCTTGGAGTGTTTTGATAAGTGTGTTTTCGAGCCCATCGATGACATTTCTAATCATCCAAGTTGCAAGAGGTTCATGCTGAACAAATGGCAACAATGTTGGAAACTTTCGAGAACCATCTTTGTTTCATTACGAAGATTGTGTTCTGGATGTTCGAAGTAACTTACCCCGGTCAATGTGCTTATGGTGAAAGTTGTCGTCCTGGATCTGGGAAGAGTTCTCTTGTTTCCTCGGGAATCATCCCAAGTCAGTTATGCATGTGTGGACTATTCTTGAGATGGTTGGTTGTTACCTCCGTCTACTGGAAGAAGTGCATCCACACTAAGCCACTGACTGACCATTTGTGAAAGAGAAGAAGTTTCAGAACTTCGTTATCTTTGCAATCATCTCTCCAACAAGGACTCCGATGTGTTCTTTTGCAAGTAAGCCATGTAGGTGCAACCGTCTTTTACAAGTTGCTAATACATGAGTTCTGCAATCTCGCTCATCTTCTTGAGCTTGGCATCATAGTCTATATCTTGAGAATCCAGCATATGTATCTCATTGATAACCGGTGCAGTCTCTTCTCTCAAACATACCGAGTCTGAGTTATCAACCCACTAACCAGAGCTGAATCTCAAGCAACAATGATGGTTAGTGTTTCCTCAAGAGTATTGAATCAGGTCTTTTCAAAATCCGGCATGGTTGATGTTGTGGTTGACACAATTAGCCGGAAGGCCTAATGTCATATCTCTTCGAATCTGTAAGAACAACCACTCCCCATGAGAATTCTGGTGTGGTTAATTCTAACAAGTTTTCTCTCACCGTTCTTCCGAACCGAAGTTCAAATTTCACTTGAATACCTATAGAAGGCTTGCATAAGTCTGATATTGGTATCTAGAACGTCCAAGATAACTTGGAAGTTGGTCTTTCCAATATCCTTTTATCAATCCTACCAAATCTTTGTTTCAGTGGAAACAAGTTCATCATGAGACCATCTCGTGGTATTCAGTAACCGCCCTTGATTAGTTCCCTTTCTCAAGTTGTTTGTACTTGGAGTTCTGTTAATCTCACACATTGTGTGAATTTGTCAGTCACTTCAGCCATGGGATCCTAACCATGTGGTAGACGTATTGCTACGTAAAATCCACCATAGGAAAGAAATTCCCTATTACTTCCGGTGTTTCAATCCTCGTTGGTTATCCATTCTTATGGTGTGACCAAGAGTACCTCCTTCGTTACGGTGTTCAACATCCTTTGGTTACTCATATTCTGTCGTGAAGTAACATCCCGATCTTTGACAAGGATTTCAAGAAAACTGTTATGGAATGGTCGAAAGTTCCGTTATCTTCCGTGTACACTCCGAATAGTGAACATGATCCCGTATCAAAATTCTCGGACGCACGAGTTATGGTGTTTTCTCGTGTTTTGCCTCGTCTACGGATACCATGTTTTGATATCCAAGACAATCCTTCTCATCTTGGTATTCCGTTTGAAGAAACCACGATGTCATAAGTTGTTCAACCTACCTTTTCCAAAAGGATTTAAAGTCTTGTGCAAAGCTCATATTCTAAATCCTTTCAAGAACCATCGTCCATAAACTTGAAAACTTCTCCTATTTCCTCCGTTACCTTGATGTGTTCCATGAATGTTAACTCAAAAGTTCTTTAGGAACATTCCCGTCTTGAGTTAGCCATGACATACTCGATCTTCGTGAAGATCATTTCCTAAGAGTTTCCCTCTCACCTAAGGTGTAGCCCCTGAAGAATCTTCGCAAGTGCTACGGATCAACCTCTTCGAGAAGAGAACCGTAAGATTCAAGAATATCGTTCAAAACCGGTGTTCTTCTTTCTTCTCCTTCGGGAATCTCGGGACGAGATTCTTGTAAGGGGGGTAGATTTGTAACATCCCAATTTTGCTAACAAAAGTGTGCGGTGTTGTGTTCATCTCATACATGCATGATCAAAAATTCAAATCATGTTTCAACCAATTTAAACTATGAAATTAAGTGGTTTCAGAAAATCTCACAAAAAGCACTTAATTTGGTTTCTAAAATCTTGTTCTGAAAAATATTTCAATTACACCAAAGTAACACATGGTGTTGTTGGAAATTTTGTAAGCTTTCCAAAAAGTATTTTTGCCAATTTTTATGATTGCAAAAAGGTCCTCAAAACTTTGTTTTGGTTCTGTTTTCTAAAAGACAAAAGGGCTCCTTTGTAAAATTCCCAAACCGAGGGGGTTTTGTGGAAAGTATTCCTTTGTCTTCTACCTCTGGACGAGAGGCACCTGCGTGTCCACTTCTCCCCGATGCCAGCTCATGCTCGTGTGTGCGCGTCCCTCCTCGAGTGGATAGGGGCAAAAGGACTCCCCCGACCTCCTCCCGCTCCCTATCCTCTCCGTTCTCTCTCTCTCCCTCTCCGTTGCCCTCATGGCCGAAACCCTAGCTAGGGTTAGCCGCCATGGCGCCGTCGTTTTGGACCACCCCGGAGCTCCTCCGTGATATCATGGAGAAGCGCAGCAGTCTCTGCATCGCCTACATCGACCCAGGACTCCCAAGAAGACCCCAAGCCGAAGAATTTGGTCACCTCCCTCATTCCGGCCGCCAGCCATTTTTGCTTGCCGCCGGCGATTGCGGCTCCCTCTCGCAAGTTCGTCCACACCATCACCCTCCTGGTGAGTTCCTGGTCCTCGTGGATGCCTCCACTCCCTTCTCCGCTCTCTGGTTCGCCGCCGCATCGAGGACCGTCGCCGGCCGCCATTGTTTCCGCTCGCCGGCGCAACTCCGGCGACACAAAGCGGGCGGCGCCGCCTCTATAGTGTTCACGGCAGCCCCCTCGACCTCATGCTACTCCCCGATTCGGGGATCGACTGCTCGATCGATCGATCGATCCGTGGCAGAGCCACAACAGCCAGCCCCTGACGTCACAGTGACGTCGTAGTGACGTCATAAATCCCCTATTTAAGTAATTCCAGAAAATGCCTTAACTTGAATAATTAATATCTCCCAAAATATAAGTCAGAAAAATATAGGAAAAAATGGTTGTGATCAGAAAAATAAACTCTACATGAATATGTCATTTTCATATATGTTTGACCAAGTTGAAAAATGAGCATTTATTTAATGGTATTTAATTCATTTAAAATAGAAAAATAAGTTTTTATTCACTAAAATTAGAAAATTAAAAGTTATATGTCAAAATGCTCAAAATGACAAGTGCAACCTGTTTATGATGTTTTCAAACCAATTTGAGCAACCAAAATTGTACTCACTCTCAGAATCGCCCGAAACCCCCTCCGGGGTCTATTTTCGGGGTAATTTCAGTAAAATTGCTTAACCAACATCCAAACCCTAGCAACCCATCGAACATGTTTAGGGCTTTAATTTATTGCATTAACTTGCTCATGCATACATACTGCGCATTGCATCGATGCCATGTTTGATTGTTATTCTTCTTTTCGGTGTTGTTTTCCCCTCGGTAGAACGTGACTCCGAAGAGAAGCCCAGCAACTCCATGACGAATACTTGATCCTAACCGACAAGTCAAGCACTTATTACAGAAGATATTTATCTGGTTTTCTTATAACCAAGGCAAGCATAACCTCTTATCTGCTCATATACGTTTTCCAACAACATTTGATCTCGTACTTTGCATTCGATTCCAAAGTATTTGATGCTAGTAGACACAGTTCACCTATATATTGCATTGCCTCAATACCCTGATCCACTGCTCCTAGCCGCCATAGATTTGCTTGTGCGCATCGCCAGAGCCTCATATTTGCTACCGCTTAGTTTCATATGTTTGTTACCTCTGCTCCATCCGGTTGATGAATCAGAGCGGCGATAATCTACTATGATATGATGACGTGGTGAGATGAGCATTGTGTGGTTAACCTGACTAAGGCGAGGACGGGAGGCCACTTGGGAAGTGGTTCTTTGTCCTGTACTTGCCAACCCTAGGAGTAAAGTCTCGCCGCGGAAACCAAGACCGAGCGTGCAACCACACGCGCGAGCCAATGAACCTCGCTCGACTAACTAACTTGTTTGGCCACATCCATGAGTCACGTAGTTTGCTATTTCCATCTGCGTGTGAGTCAGAAAACGGTTTGGAAAAAAACTAGGGCGTGACCGGGACAAGTGATGGACGTACACGGATCTTGATCCCGACTCACAGAACAGGTGCCGTCAGGAGGTGGCCAACTCCCTGTTGACGGGGTGGCCCTGTTTGGGTTGACTCATGGATAGGGTCGAGCAAGGTAAAGGTCGGAGCCAACCACACTCTGCCGGCACATCGTCGGAATTGTGCCAATAGCTTGGCATTAAGAGTCGGATGGTACGTGTGGGTAAAGTGTACCACCCTGCAGGGATAAATCTTTCGGAAAGCCGTGTCCACGGTTATGGACGACTTGGTGAAAGTCACGGGGTCATAGATAACTTGAAAGTGGCGTAAAAGATGTTGGCAATGTTTGAGGGGTGCCTCCCCGGAGATGCCGGGAGGGGTAATCCTTGTAGCATGTGAGGTGCTGGGAAATGATGTTGGTGGATGAAAAGATGATGATTCAGTATTTGATTAGTCCTCTCATCTGTTTTGAAAAAAACTCCATGAGACGTGCTATTCTTCCTCGTTTTGGAAAACAAAGAATTGCTTTACGCAAAACAGCTGTCATAAAACCTTTCTGAAAATAAGCAGATATATAATAGGTTAACTAAGTCTTGTTGAGTACCTCCCGTACTCAGGTTTGCTTAATTTTGGTTCAGGAGAAGATCTCACATCGGTGGTGATTCAACGTGGACATCGACGAGTAGTTTGGGGTTCCCAGGTAGCAGCCTGGAACCTATGGGCTGGGACGTCGCCTTATGTTGCGGCCTCTTAGGCCTTTTTGGTTCTTGTTGATTAGCAACATAATTTGCCTTCCGTTGTCTGATGTAATGTTGGGTCATGTGACCTCTGCTTGTAAGCTATACTCTAGTAGCACCTGTTTAATACAAGTTTCATGTTTAGAGTACTGCTTTGATCGGTTGTTGGTTTCGAGCTCATTGTTATACAGTTTTGGCTATGCATGCATAGTTGTCGCAGTCGAGGGGTTGTGGAGCCGATGATCCATGTCCGAGCCCGCCTGTCGATGTGATCGCCTGGGCGAGGTAACCCCAGTAACCCTCGATTGTTGTTGCACTTTCTGGACACATAGCATCTCTGTATAGCTTTGGTCCCGTTTCCTTCAGTTTCATTCGATTCGTGGACACTTTAATATGCATAGTTGGTTATGACTAGCATGGATACAAGGAGTAGTAGACTGGGGATCCGGACTACGTGCCGATGAATCCAGTCTGCCTGCCGTTGTTTGTTGCGGCCGGGGATGGTAACACTGAAGCCCTTGTGAGTCCATGGCTAGGAGCACATAACAGTATGTATATCTTTGGGTCCGGGGTCGTGACACCTTGCGCCCAAACCCTCGGATATTCCAGAAGAGAATCCGCATTTATAACTGCGCGCCTTCGGCCCGTGCTTGGCGGGTCAGTGGACGCCGTCCTAGCGGCGCCGCAGATTTCGAGCGTTTCCTAGTTTGTATAGTGGTTGTGGCTTTAGACGTCCCTTCCCTAGGGCCCTCTAAAGCAGCGTCCCCTACCAACGGGGCAGAAACAGTGGGAAGGGACTTGAGCGCCCCCTCCCTAGGGGCTACGTCTGAGGGGGAAAAGGTCGCGGCGATGGCTGCCACTGTCAGTTCCAAATCTGGACAGGGGACCGGCATTGCGACCTCCTGCCCCGGCGTCGGTCCCACGTCTGTGCAGGTCACCTGCCCGGCAGAAGGGATCCCAGTCTCCCTGGTGGCGTCTTCTGAGGGGGCATGAGCCGCGGCAATGGTTGCCACAGTCATCTCCAGGTCCGGGCTAAGGTCCTTCCTAACCGCTGCCAGCCCCGGCGCCGAGCTCTCGTCCGAGCGCTCCACCGGCCCAGCAGCAGGGTCCCCTGACTCTGTCGCTTCCGCGGCAAGTGCAGCCGCCGCACGAACACTTGCTAGGTTCGCATGCGCCAACTCGTTCGCCCTAATGAGTGAGAGGGCCTCTAACGGAGGCCCGCATGCCGATTGAAACGAAACGCCGCAGTCCGCGGCCACTGAGAGGAGATGCCCATCCGGTAAATTCTAAAGGATTGCAAAGATAGGATCCTCGACCGTACCTGCGGACTGCTTGAGGGAGGGAGCCGCGTCCTTGTCGTTGGCGCGCTGCATCGCCTTGTCAAGAACCAAGGTTGCCGCCGCTCCGCGCGCGCGCGCGCTCAGCTTGGAGGAGTCCGCCACCGAGCCCTTGGAGCGCAGGCCCCGCGCCACCGGCGCGGCGAGGGCCAGCACTGATGCCGACTCCCTCAGCGGTCCAAGGATCTCGGCCGGGGGCGGCGCCGGACGACCCGCTGACTGCGAGGATCCCTGCACGTCAGGGCCCGCAGCCGCCGCGACCCGTGCGGGGCGGTCGTGGTTCGCCTTGCTGCGGCGCTCCTTGGCGATGGCGGCAGGAGGTCCGACCGGCGCTGTGGTCGGGGCAGGGGAGAACTCCAGCCGGCGGACCTTGGGCTGCTCGCGCTCTGGACCGTCCGCCCTGGAGGAAGAGACGTCGAGGGAGCCCGAGGGAGAGAGGATGGTGACGTCGCCGGCGATGGAGTGAGCCGGGGCGTCGGAGGAGAGCTCCAGCTGCGCGGCCGACACGATCGCCCCAAGCAATTTGAAGATGTCCCCGTCATCAGTGAGGTTTGAGCCGTATTGCGAAAAGGTGGACTTGGGCAGGGTGGGCAACGAGGCCGGAGGAGCCGTGGAGACCGTGGCCCCGCCTGGAGGGGGCTTGCCACCCGCGCCGTCCAAGGGCCCCTGCTTGTCACTCTTGGAGGGGAGGGAGTTTGCCCTGGCCCTCTCCCGCTCCCGAGAGCGACGGCTGTCCCAATCCTCCCCCTCGTCTTCCGAGGACGACTCGTCGTCATCCCCGTCTTCGTCATCCTCCCTAGGATGATTGGGAGGAGGAGGGGGGAGGGGACTTGGTCTTGTCCGCCTCGAGCTCCACCGGAATGCAGTACCCCTGCATATTGACGAAGAGGGTGATGGAGGGGGGGATCTGCACCGGGGCGCGGCACGCGAACTTCATGCGAATCGGCGCGTGGTCGCCTGCCAGGGAGCTTCTGTCCACCTCCAAGGGCACACCTATCTCCAACGTGGCGCCCATCAGGTAGGATTCGACACGGAAAGGGGGCGGGACCTCCATTAGCCTAACCCAGACCGCAGAGAGGATCTCCGAGGCCCGCGGATCTCCCTCCGCGGCGGAAACCACCGCCCTGAACTCTGTGATGGGGAGCGTCAGTCCACCCCCACGGGTAGCCATCCGCAGAAGCTCGCGGGAGGGGAACACCAAGGAGAATTCCGTCGGGCCGATCTGTCTAACTTGCCAATCCCAAAGCTCATCGGCCAATTCCTTGAACTCATCTTCGACTTCTTCCACCGAGAAGTTCCCTTTCTCGATTCGCATAGTAGCTGCGTTAGGAGTGGCCTTCGGCAATTTCTCTGGGGGCACCGACAGATGGAAGAAGCCCCGTTCCCCCGGGCCTCCTCCCACCCAGATCAGCTTGCACTGCGCCCCTCCCGGGCACATAGCCGACCAGTGCCCCTTCACTTCACACTTGACGCAAAAAGGCTCTCCAAGGCAAGCGGCCTGAAAGTGTCCCTCCTGACCACACTTGAAGCAGATCGGTTTTGCTGCGTCCGTCGGCGCCGGTTGGGCCCCCCCGACCGGTGTGGAATTAGATCCCGAGAGTCGTGGGGCAGGGCGCGCCCCGGCCCTCCCCACGTCGCGCCCCCGCGCTCCGTTGGCTTGAATCTGAGCCCGGAGACGCGTCTCCTCCAGCTGATCCGCCTCCCGGCGGCGGAGGGATTCCTCACTCACGCGCTGCGCCCGGCATGAAGCCTCCCTGTCACGCTCGCGGTCGAGCCGCAGCCGCAGATCCGCGCCTTGACCACGGTCCCTGCCGCGGCCAAGCTCCCGGTCCTCGAGGGAACGTTTCCCCCTATGGTCTCCAGAGCGGCGGTCCCGGTCCATCCTCACAAGGCGGAAGGAGCACTCGCCGGAGGGGGAGATGAACGGGACAAGTTGTTTCGGATGAGAGTGGGGGTGGCGGCTGGCAGAAGAGGGAGCGGACGAACGAGAAAGAAACGCGTTTAGGGTTTCGGGGGTGAGCCACCCCCTCTTATACCCGAACGGTTTTTTGGGCCGGGCCCCCGCCCAAAAGGCTAGCCTCCAACACCGGATGCGGCCCACCACCCGGTAAGCTAACAGACACACTTTGCGCAAACAGAGGTGGGCCCTGCTCCCCTGGGCCCTTGGTCGCGCCACGCTTCCTGGGCCGAGGCCCAACTTGCGTCCACCCCTCCTCGCTCGGCTCCCCCGAGCAAGTTAGGGTTCCATGTCGCGCCGCCGTCTCCGCCCCCGGATCCGGCCTGGTCTCCTCCGGCGAGCACCGCTGCGGCAGCAGCACCAGCATCTCGCCTACGCGAAGGTCGTCCCCCTCCAGCAGCCGCGAAGAAGACCGCCCAGGCTCCTGTACGCCGCTGGCCAACGGAGGGAACTCGCACGGCGACCACGGCGGACCCCGAGTATCCGAAACCCCACCCCGAAGCGGAACGGGCACCGCGGCAGCATCCGGCGCCGTCCCTCCAGCGGCCGGTGTCCTGGCCGCCGCTCCCAGCGCAGCGCCAAGGACCTCGCCGATGGAGACCGCCCCGCGCGGTTCCGAATCAGTTCCCTCGCCTCCCTCGGCGACAGATCTCACCTCCGGCGACGGTGCGCGGATGCGACGCTCCGCCTCCATCTCTGCTAGAAGCGACCGCTCCCTGCGGCCGGATCTACGGCGCGCCTTGGCGCCTGCGCGCGACGGCGAGGAAGCCATGGCCCCGTCGCCCTTGGAGTCGCCATGGGAGGCGCGTACCCTACGCGTGAGGCACATCCTCGCTCGCCACCAGAGTGTACTGCTACTTCACCTTAATTTTCAGTTGCACATCTTCCTTTCTGCCCTTTCGCCAAGGAGGTTTGGTACAGTTTCAGTGCGTCCTTCCCGGATGAAGTGCAGCTTGCTTGCTCTTCCAAAACAACAGGACAATGGTGGCAAAAGCTCAGAAGGGGAAAGCTCGATGATATCAAGAAGAAGGGTATTTCTTTCTCTGTGTATGTCATCTGGCACTGTGTTGTTCACTTGTTGCCTTCGATTCTATTATGGTCTGACCGCCTTTCACAGTTTCACTAAAAGAAAGGACCAAATTTTCTATGTGACGTATAGACTATATATACAGGAGGATCGGAACAATTATTATTTCTTCGCTTGCAAACCTACTGTTTTTGTCTTCTTGGAAAGATGAACATGCCTACAACATGTTATAAATATTGAGAGACTAGACGGCAGATTGGTCATTTTGATACTCTTATCACAGCTGGCACGTTCCTAGTGCCAACATGCAAGATAAGTTTTTTCAGTATTGTATGGTTGTCTGCGGAAGGACCAAAAACAAATGATGTACACTTAACCACGTCTAGAGCTCCATCAACGAGTTGGCGTCATATATGTGGTATATGCTTAAATATTTTGTCTTTTCTTCTTGACAGACCTGACAGTGAGTCCGTAATAAGGACTTGCCTTAGTCTACGTGTAACCAAGCTTGACCATCATTAGAGTCGATCGAGTGAATTATCTTCTTGTAAATTCAGCTTAGCGTCGATCGAGGGCTATATCCAACACTTCAATTTCCTATAAGTTGTGCTTAGAATCAAAGGAACTACCTCCCCTTAGGATGTTATGACTCCATGTTCTTTAATCCTTACATCCTTGCCTTATCATTTCAGAAAAAAAAATTACGGTATAGCAACTATTGCAAATCATGTAACCAGAAATAATGCAAGTAAGCCACATAACATAAAATAAATCATGTACAGATATACAAATCTTTTTCTAAATACAAATCATATCCTTGATCGGATCCATGTGCCCTGACCTCACGTACCAAGGCGCATCATCTAAAACCGGTTGCCTTAACCAAGATGCGCGATGGCAAGCTAGGAGCTTAATCCTATCTTGCAGGCCCTCGGTGTACACGGACTCTCACACTTAGAAGCCGTTGCCGTCCTCTCCCGCCAACCCATTTATGGAGAGATAGACACAATAACCTTGTCGGGCCTACCGTCGATGTCGTCATGATGCTAGATATCACAACCAATATGCGCACGCCCTTGATCCCGTGTATAATGTGAAGACTCCGCTGCGCCGCGTCACCGAGACGCGCCGTCGTTGACATGGTAGATGCCAGGCCCTGCTCCAAAATCGTGACCTCGGCAAGGAGAACGACGTAGAACGTCGTCATCGTCTGATCCAGTAGATCGAAATCTAGAGTTTTCCCCGGACCAGCCCGAGCAAAGAGGCCAAAACTGCATTGACAATGCCTTTAACAAGGGTGCGCCACATAATCACCGCTATCATCTGCCATGAACAGCCGGCTCGGTTTTCACCGGTTGTGCGACCACAGCGAGCTCGAACCTGACTGGAGTTCTGAGAACCTGTGCCATGAAGGCAACATAAAAACTGTTATTTGGATGTGATCAAAATGCAGTTATAAAGATAAAGGCTAACTTCAGATTGAGCGGAGCAAGGTCAGTTGCCGGAAAATTGGGCCGAGTGGACCCCCCTCCCCCACATGTGGTATGGAGGCTAACGTTTACTGTCTTCCTAGGAGCACTTGGGGATGCTTGGGGGAGTGCAGGGGGAGATAGCCCCTCTTCCCACGCACTACAGATCACCATTGAACTATTACTGCACTTCTTCATATAGCGCTTGTAAGTCGACTTCTATAAATCCCCGGTGTCTGTAACCTCAACCGATATAGTGAGTATTTGATGGCCGGGTGCCCGTGGTTTTTTATTTTTCTCATAGGAACAGTTTTCCACGTTAAAATTATCGTGTTCCTGCAGCTGTGCAGTAGTCAGGTGCACCGAGCTGGGGGCGGTGTCATATCATCAACATAATTAATTTTGCCTACGGGGCTCAGGAAGGCCACACATACATGTCTCCTTTGATTCAAGTTGTCTCAGACATGCGACATGATGACCGACTTGGGTGAGTCAAGAACTTGGAGGCATGTCCGACGATCTAATGGCACGTGTCATGTTTCAACCTTCTCTCAATATCGACTTCAACCATTTTTGGTCATGGCTCTAGACCTTCCCTAGATCTAGCTATGGCTGGTTTTTGGACCAGACTACTTCTCGGTCATTACGTCCCAAGGGGTGCTGTAACTAGGCATCATCTTGCCCCAGGGACGCTTCATCGAGACATCGACGGGCATCGGGGAACTTAGTTCCTTCTCGCACTGCATTTGCAAATTTTCCTGATTTCGTGGCCATGGTCTATCATGGAGAGGATGGAATATCAACCTTGGATGTTGTACTAGCATCCTCGTAAGGTGTTCATGCATGTGTAGCTCTATGGTGAGCAACGCTGCAGCGGTGCTGGCTCTTGTCTTGGCTAGGCTTATAGCAACGGGAGTGGCGGCGAGTGATCCTGGTGTTGTCGACTCTTCGGGGGTGCTGGCTTCCCGGTGTTGATCTGCATGTCGAGTGCTCGGAGCGGTTGTCCTCCTCTCTATTTAGCTCGACGAGCATTGAACCTTAAGTGACATAGAAGAAATACAAATCCAAACTCCACACTTTGTTTCCCGTGACAGTGATGGGTGTGGGTGTCTTTGTCCTCTTGGGGGTAATGTTTTTGTTTTTGTCAGGGCTCAAGTGAAACTCCTAGTTTGTTAGGTCAGGCTCAACGCACATTGCACGTCACAACACAACTCTCTGTGCAACATTATCGTGGAGCTTAGGTACCTACTGATTATACCACATCAGTGTTCCTGGGTAAGATTTTATCCATGCTTGAAGCTTATTCGACTATCGAATGGGCGTCTTCATTGGTCTCCTACCCATAATATAGACCTTATTGTCTCTATTCCCCATACCCATTGTGCGCTGGAAGGTTTAGTGCTCCATGTCCTGGAGCGAGGGAGATGACATGTGTCCTTCTCTAGTGATAGGTTGTTTGTTTGGTGATATGATATTTGATGCTTTATTCGTGTCTGGTAGTCTTGGTTGCGGAGTGTAAGTCTGGGTATTTTATTTTATTTTATCTGAATACATGGGCGGTATATTAATTGAACAATAACGCATGCATGAGGAAAAACATCGTGGAGAGTTACTATAAAATAAATTATGGATAAGTAAACCATTCCAATACCATATAAGTGTATTTGATATATATGTCCATCTCCATGGTGTTCTATAAGACAAAACACATTCTTCCGTGTTTCTGAGAACATCCTAGAAAATTATTTCCGTTCTATTTTATAGTAGTGTGACTATCAATGTAGAATTTGATACTCTTGATTATATTTCCAGAAGACTTTATGATGTTGTAGGTAGAACTTGGGAAACTCATCATTACTAACAATTCAACCAATCCGCCTTTATGTTTGAAGTTTGGGTTTTCTCATTGTTAAGATAAACTCGGTTGAATATCTTCAAAGCTAGGTTCATAATTGGATTGGAGATTCCTTGTCTCGACATGACCGTGATTGAAAGTATTTTCCAATACTTGCTGGAAGTTTTTTCAGCTAGGTTGCATTGGTGAAACACATATCGATGCAAATAAACTGATCGTAGAA
>JAPCYS010002146.1:0-28219 GCA_028641055.1 Alopecurus myosuroides | reverse complement strand
GAGCAAACTCCAACGCGTGGCCGCGCGCGTGCTCCGTTTTTAACCGTTTTGCTAAACCAACAGAGAAATCCGTACGCGTCCCTCACAACCCAAGTGCACCTAACATGTCCAACTCATTTCATATTATTTTAGTAGTAATATTTAAGTAACGGCCTAAAAGGCCAAATTTCTTACATATATACTGGATGGGCCACAACGGACATTTTAGATAACTAAAAGAGAAAAAAAGACGGACGACACGTCGATGCTGGCATCAACCCTAGTCCATGATCATGTACTCCGGCTCGTTTCAGAGGTGCGCCGGTGGTACCGCAGCCACCTGCTGCACCTCCGGCTCCGGCGACTGGTCCACCTCCTGCTCCAGGGCTCCTAGGGAACCACCACGGCGCCCCACACCCATGCCTGCCCGTAGAGCTCGGGGGACAGGGCGTGCTCCTCCTCCTCCTAGGGCATGTAGGAGTACCACGGGCGTGTCGTGATGAGGGACTCCGCCATGGCACGCTTGAGGTCCTCGTCGTCGGCCTGGGGGAAGGGAGTTGCGCGAGAGACTCCCGGAGGGCGCGCTTGAAGTCGTCGTCCTCCTCCTCGTCGGTGAGCTCATAGTCCTTGGCGTGGCCTCCGCTGATGCGCAGCGGAGCCTGCCGCACCCGAGGGCGGTCGTGCGGCGACGGGGAAGAGGTGGGAGGAGGAGCCAGGGCACGACCGAAGAGGCGTCGCCGTTGGTCGTGCTCCTCCTGGAACCATGTGTCCCACTAGCGGGTCGTCGAGGAACAACGGGGGCAGCCGCGCGCACCGTTGCCGGATCTCGTCCCGGAGAGCCCTGTCGTTGACAGGGATGGCCGGCACTGGAATCCGTTGGGGATTCAGGTGCCACCGGTCCACGAGTTTCACGTCGCTTTCGGGCATAGTAGTGGCGTGCTCGCAGTATCAGCGGCACGCGTCGATGCCAATGTAGGTGCGCCTATGCGTCCGCGGCGCGGCTCCGGCCGCGGGTGGGGCCACTACGACGGCCCCGGGTGGCGCCACCTCGATAGGGTTTGGGGGCGGGGGAAGAGGCGGCGAGAGAGGCGGTGACGAGCGGCGCGTACGCCTGGAGCTGTCTGCCTCCGCGTCTTTGCGCGCCTTGCCCCAAGGGAACCCCATGGGTGGGCGGTGGACGGCGGCGCGGTGGCTAGATCTTGCGTGCCGGCTCTGGGGAAGCAGCGATAGTGTGGATTGAGGAGTGACGACGTAGCCATTCTCATCCACACAGTCTCATTTAATAGGACCTGCACAAATAAGCGAGGGGGCCGTGGGTGCCATTGACCGCTAGACCCTGGAAGGGGAGTGGGCGCCGTTAACCAACATACGCACGCGCTCCGTCCGCGTCCACGCCGCCATATTTCTGTCCCAAATATGGGACGGGAATGGGTTGAGACGAGCGAAGACCTTCCGAGCGTCTGTTTCCTAAATAGATCAGCATGTTGGGTTCTGATTTCGTAGCACGGTGAGCAGAACGGACGCGCATGGACCAAATGAGTCGGCGCGTTGGAGTTGCTCTAATTTTTTAATATAGGCGGAAGACGATTCATTACACGCTCTCCCCTGCATAACGCCGTGACGCACGACCGTTTCAAATTTTCGGGGGCTGCGCCCAGCTCCCACAGCTTCTGGATAGAAACGCCCCCTCCTCCTCCTACGCTCTCGCTCGTCACCATCCCCCCCCCACATCTCCCGGCGAGTCGCCATCTGAAGCGACTTCCCCGGCGAAGCAGACGGAGGAGGTGCGTGCGCGCGATGCTCGTCTGCAGGTACAAGGCCCCCCGACACCCCTCCTTGTTCTTCACTGTTCGCACATCACTTATCCCTGTTGGATCTACGCATAACCCTCAAATTTCTCCGTCTGGCTCCGATTTTTCTCCCTGTGTTTCTTTGCTACGTAGAGGAGTTGAGATCTGCGGCCAAGGCGTCTTGTCTCTGTGGTAAGTTTGTACAGGTTTCATCCATTTTTGTCATGCAAAATCGATGCGCAGCGATGCACAATCTGAAATTGTTCTCTGTTTTTTTGGCTCTTCCGGTTTCAGATCTGAACAAATGGCTACTCATATATGATTTGTGGCAAGTGAGGAATCTCATGGTCATCTCTGTTTTCTGAGGGCAAGCCGCTTTAGGTTAGCACATCTTTGATGCTCACATGGTTGATTTTACATGGCCCGTTGTGATTGCACTGCGTTTATGTGTGTTTGTGTGTGATATAAAATCGACATGAACAATGTAAATCTGCATATGGAATGTTTGTTTTGTAGAGATGGAACAGCTAGCTTGTCTGTCAATTTTAGGCTATGCATTTGTGGCACCATGCTCTGTCAGTTATGCTAGGTGTTTTTTTGTGGATGAAGCAGCAGAATGTAAATCCATCACACATGACTTATGGTTTGTAAAATCATTGTACAATGTCTTTCTAGCACATTGAGCATAGCTCAGTTGTTTTTTATTGCCATTAGTTATTTAGGGGGGAAACACTTTTTTTGTTACTTCGGTGTGTTTCAGTTATACTAGGTGGTTTTTGTAAATTAAGCAGGGGAGGGGGGAATGTAAATCAAGTACATATGCAATACACGTTTTGTTCTATCTGTGTGTAGTGGAGGTTTTTTTTAGGGAATGTAAACTAATTATGCAAAATTAAGTGGTATACTTAGCAAACATGCAGTCTAGCACTTGTAGTATACAGAGAAACGGCAGGTGAGCATGTAGAATCAGTGGAATTAACTTTCATTTTTTGTCCCATGTAAAAATAGGTATAAATGTAAAAAATGGAAAATCAATTTAATGTGGCAAACGTATGCTTGTTCCATGTGTTCTTGTTGACAGGTTTGATGTAAAACGTGCTTTTATCGGTGTTAGTTTAATAGTATATAAATTCCGAGATTATGCTATAAATGTTTTAAATGTAGTTTCCAAACATTCGCTAATTGGGGTGTTGTTTTACATGGGACTACATGTGCCCCAAGATTTATGTGTGTTTTACATGGGACTACATGTGCCATCTTTCATTACATGTCTCTGTTTTTTTAGTGTTTTTTTGCAAGGAAATAATCTATGTATCTTTGTTTCCAACACATAGAAAAAGAGAAATGGCTTATGTTGAGGAGTCCAGGAGACCTTTTGTTTCCCGTGTTGTTTTGGAGCAATTCAATGTCCACCCTGGGTTAGTGAATGATTTATTCCTCGTCAAGACCATGTTCTGTCATGAACGAGACGACATCTACACCTCAATGCATGTTTTAAATGCTCTAGTCAGTACCAGGTTTCAGTTTGTTGTGAACCAATGTAGAGAAGCACAGCTTATTGTCAGATGTCATGCCCCCCCCCCCCCCAAGATTTGCAGACATTAGAGAGGTTTTCAGGAGCAACTTTCAAGTTTGACTACAAGTATGTTAAAATAGTGAAGTTACACTCTGTTAGGTTACTCCCAGAGGGCGAGGACTTACTGTACAACACCATTGTCGAGAACACATTCAATTCTGTTACTGGGCCACTATTGCCCAGTTATCCTAGGGGCTACACCGACTTTCTTGAAGATATGGACAGACACACAAATCCACAAATGTCAGTAACAACCATGCATTTTTTGGGAGTTGGCCTAGGTCAGACCGAAGGTGTAGTTAAGGTCAACATGAAGCACATGTTGGATCTGAATGCATGCACCTAGCTAGTCGTGTTGTCCCTTTCAGAGGAGGTTTCAAATTCGCCGTTGACCAAGACGGAGAAATGTTCATGAAGTTCCGCAATCCACACGATGCAAAATACATGGCAGATAGGCATATCCTCATCGGTCGTTTTCTAATCAAGTTTTACTTGATCAACTCTCTGAATTTGTTGCATAGGCAATGTGACAAGGCAAATACTAGTTCAATTCACTTCCGTGTCCGTCGGGAAGACGAGTGGGATATTTTACATGTTTAGTTTCTGTTTTTTAGGTGCTTACGAGCCTTTTTAGAACTTTTTTTTTCATCCAACTTGTTTTTCTGTTTTTTTATGTAACATGAGCGCACTGCCCTATTATTTGTGTAATAATTCCCGAATATTTCCTTGAATACGGAAAACAATTTTCTTGATATCTTGTGATGACATATGTATCCATTATTTTTTCCTGTGTGTATGACTTTTCCCATAGTGTTTTATGCTTTTTTTATGTCTGCTTGAAATGTTTTTTTCACAGTGTCAAAAGTGCTTCAGTCTAAAATACTAGTTTACATTCTTTGTGTTTTTCAAATCCACATTCAGAAGGTAGAAATGACTAAGTCAAGCAGCAGTAGAAAACACAAGTCATCAAGGAAAACTTCGAAATTCAGCCGTCTTCGAAGAAAACTCACTCTCAAGAATAGAAATTCACCAGACCAATATAAAGTTGTGAACGATGTCGTATCTGAAGAGATTGATGTTATTGTAAGTTTATTCACGCTTTGTTCTACTCTTCTTTATCGTGGCATCCTAATTTTCTTCAGGCCATACAACTTTAATGTTTATATAACTCAACCATCGTTTATTTATTCTTGCTTCATTTCTATGCTTTTACATCAGGCCAAGATGCCAAAGCCCTTCCAACGAGCATCTCCCATGAAGCTTGTTCTTCTATATCCAAAAATGACAGCTGAACAATTCCATCTCATAAAAGATGCTGATTACGGTGGTCTTGTAAGCATCAAATGTTCTAAGATACAACCAGAGTTGTGCAATTATTTGTTCAACTGCTTCAACCCAGTGACGTGTGAGCTCGTGTTCCCAGGCCGTGGGAGAATACCAGTAACAGAAAGCTCTGTCTATGATGTCCTTGGTGTTGCGCGGGGTGAAGTGGATATCCGTTACGAGCTCGATGCAGATGCAATAGAATACATGAATGAAAAGTTGGGCAATAACAACAACAACAAACAGCCAACCATTGCATCAATAGAAAAGAAGCTTACTGAGTCTAAGGTAGCTGATAGAAATTACCTAAGGTTGTTTCTTACCTATGGGATGTGTTCTGTTCTTGCACCAAACACAAGCACATTAGTGAGACCTAGGTTGTATCCATCACTGGTCAACATGAAGATAGCGAGTAACCTCAATATGTGCAAGTTTGTGATCTCAAATTTCATAAAAGCTGCAAAATCAAAGAAAGGGAAGGCAAACTTCAGAGTGTGCATGCTATATTTCATGGTAAGTTTACATCCCTGTTTTGATGTCTAAGGTATACGTGTGACACCAACAGTTACTTATTGTTGTCCTTTTTTTGTATGTGACAAGGTCAAGTATATAGACTCATTAGAGTTAGATGGCATCTCTGTGAGCAATGAAGGTACCAGAGTTAGTGTGTGGACCGACGCAATGGTAAAAAAAGCAATCAGTCAAGATCAAAGGAGTGATGGATCATTTGGGGCAGCACGGGTAATGCCCCCCCCCCCCTTTTTCCTTCTTTTTGTGTCCTTTAATTTTTTTCGCATTCATTTGTCACCTATTTTCACTTCTATTTTTATCCTGTGTGCTTTTAGTGCATTAAATTTTATTTTTTAGTTTGTCATTAACAATAGGATTCATGCATTTTGAATGTTATTTTTACATCTGAATTCATTTGCCACCTATGTTTTCTTCTTTTTATCATGTGTGCATTCAGTGCATGAATTTTATTATTTACTCGAACTAAACTAGTCATTTTTAGTTAATTTTGCAAATTTACATTTATGTTTTCAGGTGTCATTTCATGATTTCTCTTATTGCCACCAATAATTTTACATATCACAAATTTCAGTGGAATTAATTTAATCATTTTTATTCTTCGCAACCAAAAAATTAACATTGTTTACAATTCATTGTTCTATCTTTCTGTTTTTGTCTAGCTGAAGCATGAATTCAGATGCAACAACACTTCATCAAAAGCGGGAGAAGAAACAACTCATGAAGATTATTATCTGTCACAACAGAGAAATGAATCTAGCTTTAAGCCTGACCAAACGCAACAAGAACCAACCCCCATCAACAAAGAAGCCCATGAAGAAGAACAATATTGTCAACGTGAAGCGGAAGACCAAAATCATAACGAGACAACAATACTTTTTTCCGACCCAGAAGTGATAAATAGGTTCATGCATTTGAATGTTCCATCTAATAGCTCTCCGCAGTTTTGTGTTCCATTTCTTTTACCGTTACTTTGTTGTTGTACAACACAAATAATTTATTGTTTGTCACCTTTCTTTTTAGTCTGTCTTTTACAAAAAAAATTCGATACGGCAAAATATGCATGTGAATTTACATTTTCTATTTCTCCCGCGGGAATTAGTTACTTACAGGGAAGCTATCAGTGAGGCATGCTTTGGCTTTGAAGCTGTATTGCAACGGTTTATCAAGAAACTGTCTGAGATGGCAAGGGGAAAGAAAAGGAGAAGGAAAAGTTTGTCCAGTAAGAAGTCGATCAAGAGACGCAGAAAGAAGTTAAGAAATGAAGAAATCCCAATAGGAAACCCTAACGATCACCCCTCTAGTGATTCAGATAAAGATTTCGTGATCTAAGACGAAGAACAGGACAATACCCAAACACCGGTGTCTCTTGTGGATGACAGGTTGAAACTTAGTGGTTTTGATGGGGATGTATCATCAAAGTGTCAAGATTATATTTTACAACGCCGACCAAAGAAAATAATCAAGGGAACAGCCCCAGAACAACTCCTGTCACACGACAATCAGTACCAAATAGATTTTCTGTCACAGCCCAATGAAAAAATAGTTGCAGTTGTATCAGAACCAGAGAAATATGAACAAGTAGAAGAAGTAGCAGTTAAGTTTAGCAGCATTCAACTGGATGTCAAAATGAACATAGAGAATTACAACAATAATGTTCTTTCCGATGGGACGGCGCCAAGTGTCGATAAAGAAGATGGCAATACATTTAGCCAAACTGCAATTCCTCGAGACCATCACACTGTAGTCCAAATGCCAAAAGAGACAGAGCTTTCTCCCAGAAATTCAGTAGTTGCCAACAAGCCTAATGTCGCAGTCTGCAATGAACATTGTCGCGGGATATTCACGGCAGACGTTACCGGGGGTAACTTAGATTGAGGCGAATCGACTCTGGTGTTTGGGAGAGGGTTTAGCTCAGAGGAAATCATGTCAACTAGCAATCTAGGGTTCCTGGCTATAATGTCGCCGAAACTCCAATCGAGGGTTACAAGCTCGAATCCTTCTCTTTCTCTCAAAACTCAAAAGCCTGGTCTCTTTGCCCTAGAAGCCGGTTTATATAACACCCGGCTTCCTAACTTTCCAAACAAGGTACTTTACAGAATCCCACTCGGGATCCGCGCATAACGCTAAATCCCCTACCGTGACCCCCAAGGCACGAGTTACAAGGCATGCGCTCCCTTTCAGGTCTTCTAGAACTTCATTCCTCTTGGGCCGGGTCTCGCGCAATCTCTCCTGGCCGGGTCTCGCCCAGACATGGGCCTACAGGGTTATCATCCCCCCAACAGTAGTCCCCAGAATAGCTTGGGCATCTTGGAACCAACCATGAAGCGCATGCTATTCCCTGCAAAACAATACACATTTATATCCCAAATATGACGGGTTAGATTGCTTTAACGGTAGCTAGGCCTGCTCTTTGGTGGTCCATATAATAACCTAGTTTTCATTCGAGCCGGGTGTCGTTCCCTGATTTAACACTTCAGGGGGACATATTATAACCCGGCTTCCATTTCTCCACCTGCTAGTCCGAGCAACAATTTCTCAAGTCCGACTCTCTCAGCAAGCTTGATTAATCCGGATATCTCGCATAATTACCAAGATCCTTATCCCTGAATTTACGGGCCGGATCATATCTTCCCAAAAATTGCTCCACTTACCGTTTGGCCCCTAGGGTTTTCATGCACCTATAAATAGGCCCAGGGGGGAAACCCTAAAATTTCCAAACGCCACTCGCCATCTCCTTCTTCCTCCCGCTCATTCCCTGCACCAAAAATCCCAAGGCTAAGCCCTAGCCACCGGACTTGCGCGCGCGCGCGCCGCCAAGCTCGTCGCCGGCCGCCGCCCGCGTCACCGTCCTGCGCCGCCATCTCACGCCCCCGTCTGCGCTCGGCGAATCCCGCATCAAGGACCCGTCGCGCCATTGGAGCACTAGGTGCAGCTCGGGCTCCGAACGCCCAGTCGCACGCACACCACCGTCAACGAGCCGCCGCCGCCGCGCACGCCAAGATTTGCTCGGCCACCACCCCCGGTAAGCTCCACTAAATCAGATCTAGGATTTTTCTCTTTCTAATCTTAGATTAATGTTCATTGCACATCTTGCCTACATCCCTCTTCCATTGCTCTACAATTAGATGCGTTTTTCCAAACTTTGGATCCATACTCATTCGCATTCAATTTTATCTAGATCCATTCCCATGGCACCCAAGGCTAGTGCTAAGTCCAAGGGAAAGAACCCGGCTTTGAAACAAAAGATGAGTCAGTCGATCTCAGCCAACTGGGCTAGGTCGACTGTCACCAAGGCCAAACTGGAGGAATTAGCCGAGTCTGGGGTCCTGCCCGCAGAGTCGGAAATCTCCTGGAGAGCGCCAGGGGAAGAGACCCTGCCTTCACCCGGCTCACGTGAAGTCGTTGTTTTCCTCGAGAACGTGATCTGGGGTTTCCGCCCCCCGGGTCACCCTTTCTTTCGCGATCTCCTTGACCATTATAAACTCCGAGTTTTCGACATTGGTCCTAACTCGATTTTGAATATCTGCCACTTTATCGTTCTTTGCAAGGCCTATCTTTGCATTTCCCCAAATCTTGCCTTGTTTTTAGAGATCTTTCAATGCAAGCCCTGCCGGGAGAGCACGGACGGACCCCTCCTCGTCTGCGGGGGAGGGGGGGTATCCATTCAGAGACGTAAAAACTCTCTGATGCCGACTCTCAGCCTTCACACTCACGTGAAGCACTGGCAGAAGACCTTTTTCTACTGCAAAGATACATCCATACCCGGCGAGAAGACTTTGCCGGGTTTCTCTGTCGAGACCCTCTCACTTAGCGACAACCTTAGCTCGTTCGGGCCGGATGCCGATAGACAATCCATCCAGCCTCTCTTCAACAAGCTAGCAGTTCTTGCGGCCCATGGTCTTTGCGGGCTAAACTTAATTAAAACCTGGGTTAGCTGTAGAATCCAACCAAACAACGTCCGCTCCAAGCTCATCTGCGAGTATTCCGGTCACTTAACCGATTCTCTCTGATACTCGGAGAAATCATACCCGGCCGCGGATACCAATAGGGCCATGAAGAACTTCTTGGCCGAGAAAGTAGATGTCATCAAGAGCATCTCCGGACTCGGCCCTTTCACCCGCTCTAACCCGGCTCCTCCAGTAAGAACCGGCTAACACCTTCTATACCGACTAATTTTTCTTACATACACATACTGACTTTTACCTCTGTTGTTTCTCACCCACGAAACTGATGCGTTTTGGAATATTGTCACCCCTCCCCCTTCTGAAAACTCGGAGGAGGAAGAACCGAGTGACAGCGATGAAGGTAATTCCGAGTCACTACTTAATAGATACTTTGTTAATCTATTAGACCAAAATTCTCCTCCTTCCGACAATGCACCACCATCACCAGCAGTAGCTGATAAGGACGGCTCTCAACCGGAGGAGAGCGAGGCAGAGCCGGAGGTTGAGGTTGGCCAGAAGAGGAAACCCAGGGGAGTTACTTTCAAGGTGCCGTACTCCTCCATGACCTCGGAGCCGTACTCCTATGACGATATGTGCAGGCTTAACTGGTATCTAACCACTATATCATCTCTGAAGGACACAACTCCAGCCAAGCGACAGGCAACTCAGACTTCTCCGGGTGACGATCCCTTTAACCCCGGGATCCCTATGTCGCCTACTCGCCGAGCCGGTACTCCTTCAACTTATTCTGCCCACATTCCTCGAAAATATCCATCTCCAAATCATCTGTTAGCCGGACAGCTCCGAGTCTTACTTTCCGATTCTTTATCAGTGTCTTCCGGATCTAGTAATGATCTTCCAAGCGACTTTGTCGTGAATACCGGGTAATTCGCATGCCTTATTCGCCAATATCTCTATATTTTCCGCACTTTCCCTCTATCACTTACTAACTTTTTGTTTTTCTTTCCTCGGAGCCAAGGTCACACTTAGTGACCAGGAGGAAACCCCTGTTGATAACCCGGCGATGGAAGACCCGGAGAGCACCATTAAGCCCCCATGCGTTGAAGAGCAAGAGCCGGATGACACGGCCATTCCCAGGACCGAGTCTCCTCCGCCCACGCGTCAGTCGGCTGATCCCGACATCGAGTATCTTGGGACGCAAAGGGCAGTGTTGCGGGATATTCACGGCAGACGTTACCGGGGGTAACTTAGGTTGGGGCGAATAGACTCTGGTGTTTGGGAGAGGGTTTAGCTCAGAGGAAATCATGTCAATTAGCAATCTAGGGTTCCTGGCTATAATGTCGCCGAAAACTCCAATCTAGGGTTACGAGCTCAAATCCTCCTCTCTCTCTCTCTCTCGAAACCCAGAATACTCGAATATCTCAAGAGGTTCTCGTTTCTCTGCCCAGGAGCCGGTTTATATATCACCCGGCTTCCTGGATTTCCATACAAGGTACATCCGGAATCCTACCCGGAACCCACTCATGACCCTAAGTTTTACAACGTGACCCCCAAGGCACGAATTACCAGATCCATGCTCCCTTTTAGGTCTTCTAGAACTTCCTCCCTCTTAGGCCGGGTCTCGTGCGATCTCCTTCTGGCCGGGTCTCGCCCAGGCATGGGCCTACCGGGTTATCATCCCCCCAACAGTAGTCCACAGAATAGCTTGGGCATCTTGGGATCAACCATGAAGCGCACGCTATTCCCTGCAAAACAATACACATTTGTATCTAAAATATAACGGGTTAGATTGCTTTAACTATAGACAGGCCTGCTCTTTGGCGGTCCATATAATAACCCAGTTTTCATTCGAGCCGGGTGTCGTTCCCTGAGTCAACACCTCAGTAAAACATATTATAACCCGACCTCTATTTCTCCGCTTGCTAGTCCAAGCGACAATCTCTCAAATCCGACTCTCAGCGAGCTTGATCAATCCGGATATCACGCGATAGCTGCCAAGATCTCTGTCCCCAAATTCACGGGCCGGATCAAACTTTTCCGAAAGCCACTCAACTTACCGTTGGACCCTAGGGTTCCCCTGCGCCTATAAATAGGCCTAGGGGGAAACCCTAAAATTCCCAAATGCCATTTCCCTTCTTCTTCTTCTACCTCCCGCTCATTCTTGCGCCCGAAATCCCGAAAGTGAGCCCTAGCCACCGGATCCGCCCGTGCGTGCCACCAAGCTTATCGCCGAACGCCGCCCGCGTCTCCACCTGCGCCTCCATCCGCGCCATTGGAGCACTTGGTGCAGCTCGCCTCCGTCAACGAGCCGCCGCCACCGTTCTTTGCCGCCGTCAACGGGCCACCGCCGCCGTCAATGGGCCACCGCCCCGGTAAGCTCCATTAACTTTAGATCTAGGTTTTTGCCTTTTCCAATCTCATATTAATCTGTTCATCACGCATCTTGCCTACACCTCTCTTCCATTGCTCCATGATTAGATGCGTTTTTCCAAACTTTAGATCCCTACTCATTCACCTCCAATTTCATTTAGGTCCATTTCCATGGCTCCCAAGGCTAGCGCCAAGCTCAAGGGAAAAAACCCGGCTTTGAAGCAAAAGCCGGGTCGGTCGATTTCCGCCAACTGGGCGAAATCGACTGTTACCAAGGCGAAACTCGAGGAGCTAGCCGAGTCTAGGGTTCTGCCCGCAGAGTCGGAAATCTCGTGGAGTGCACCAAGGGAAGAAACTTTGCCTTCACCCGGTCCAGGTGAAGTAGTTGTTTTCCTCGAGCATGTGATCTGGGGTTTCCGCCCCCCGGGCCAGCCTTTTTCCCACGAACTTCTGGACCACTACAAGCTCTGAAATTTTGACATAGGTCCAAACTCGATTATAAATATTTGCCACTTCATCGTTCTTTGTGAAGCCTATCTTTGCATACCCCCCCCCCAATCTTACCCTGTTTTTGGAGTTATTTCAATGCAAGCCCTGCCGGGAGAGCATGGATGGGCCCCTCCTCGTCTGTGGGGGGGTATCCATTCAGAGACGCAAAAATTCTCTGATGCCGACTCTCAGCCTTCACAGTCATGTGAAGCACTGGCAGAAGACCTTTTTCTACTGCCAAGACACCTCCATACCCGGCCAGAAGCCTTTGCCGGGTTTCTCTGTTGAGACTCTCGCCCTTTCCGATAACCTTAGCTCTTTTGCACCGGAAGACGATAGACAAGCTATCCAACCTCTCCTCCATAAACTGGCCGTCCAAGCAGCCCATGGCCTCTGTGGGCTAAACTTAGTTAAAACCTGGATTAGTTGTAGGATTCAGCCAAACAGCATCCGTCCCAAGCTTATCTGCGAATATTCCGGTCACCTAACTGACTCTCTTCGATACTCGGAGAAGTCATACCCGGCGGCAGATATCAACCGGACTATGAAGAATTTTATCGCCGAGAAAGTTGACGTTATTAAGAGCGTCTCCAGACTCGGCCCCTTCACTCGTGCAAACCCGGCTCCTCCAGTAAGAACCGGCCAACACCTTTTATCCGACTATTACTTGAAATACACTCTTACTAACTTTTAACTTGGCTGCTTTTTACCCAGGAAAATGACGCGTTCTAGAAGATTGTTACCCGCCTTCTTCCGAAAACTCGGAGGAAGAAGAAGAACCGAGTGATAGCGAGGAAGGTAATTCCGAGTCTCTACTTGATAGATACTTTGTTGAACTATTAGGCCAAAATTCTCCTCCTTCCGACAATGCACCACCATCACCAGCACTGGCTGATAAGGACGGCTCTCAATCGGAGGAGAGCGAGGCAGAGCCGGAGGTCGAGGTTGGCCAGAAGAGGAAACCCAGAGGAGTCACTTTCAAGGTGTCGTACTCCTCCATGACCTCAGAGCCGTACTCCTACGCCAATATGTGCAAACTTAACAGGTATCTAACCACTACATCATCTCTGAAGGACACAACTCCAGCCAAGCGACGGGCAACCCGGACTTCTCCGGGTGACGATCCCCTCAACCCCGTGATCCCTATGTCGCCTGCTCGCCGGGCCGGTACTCCTTCAACTCATTCTGCCCACATTCCTCGAAAATATCCATCTCCAAATCATCCGTTAGCCGGACAGCTCCGGGTCTCACTTTCCGATTCTTTATCAGTGTCCTCCGGGTCTAGCAACGATCTTCCAAGTGACTTTGTCGTAAATACCGGGTAATTCGCATGCCTTATTCACCAATATCTTTTAATTTCCGCATTTTCCCTCTATTGCTTACTAACTTTTTGCTTTTCTTTCTTCAGAGTCAAGGTCACACTTAGTGATCAAGAGGAAACCCCTGTTGATAACCCGGTGTTGGAGACCCGGAGAGCGTCGTTAAGCCCCCATTCGTGGAAGAGCAAGAGCCGGAAGACAAGGCCATTCCCAGGTCCGAGTCTCCTCCGGCCACGCATTAGTCGGCTGACCCCGACATTGAGTATGTTGGGACGCAGAGGGCGGCTCCTACTCCCAATACCCAGGCGACCAGAGTCGACCCGCTCAAACAGGAGGCGACCCCACCACTGGGTAACCAGAACCCGAGTTCTTCCAGGCCGGCTCTAAGCGGCCTTGAATTCGAAAAGATGTTAAAGGAGTACCACTCTCTGAAAGCCACTGAAACGGAGATTATCAAGTCTCTAGCGGCTGAGCACCAGGTTAGTTTAACTAATATTACTTACGTACTCATCCCAGTCCCCAAGTTCCGGGTGAACTGTCAACAGTTTATTCGGTACTTTTGCAGCTATGTAACCTTTCTCGTGCAACTTTATCCTATTGCCGACTGACGTTTCCTTGTCTTTTTTCAGGCTTATGTGACCCGGACGGACGAGATGTTGGAAAAAACCAACGAACTCCTGAAGGCTGAGACCAAACTTCGTGAAGACCTGGAAGCCGAGGTGAAAGAGCTTTCCAAGCAGTGCAAAAAGTACAAGAAGAAACTCCATCACGCTGAGGAGTATTTGAACAAGCTCTCCACCTTTATTGCCGATACTTATAAGTCCATCGTTGGTAAAGCACATTTATACTCCTGATTATCACTCGGGTTTTTCATTTTATAGGGTCTTTTTAATCCGAGTCTCACCACCTTGCTTTTCTTTTTGAACTGCAGGTCCGGGTGAAGTTGTTGAACATGATGATCTCAAGAAATTGAAGATACTCAAGACCGTCATCCGACAATTCTCAGCGGGGACAAAGTGGACCCTCGAGGCTGTGAAGTGGACCGGCACTTATGGCGGTATCACACAGATGCTTGAAGCCTACTCGACAATCCCTGCGTGGATTGATATCTGGAAACGCTCGGCGTGCCGGGTTGGAGTGATACGCGGTCTTACGTTATCCAAAGCCTACTATCCAAAGATTGAGCCGGCCACGCTTGTGAATGGATTTCCTGGGTTAAACACTGATGGTTCGAGGTTCTCAGCAAAGGACCTCAAAGTCATCAATACTCAGATTCGTCACTCGGCCAGCCTGATTGCCGAGAAGCTTGACGTAAACAAGCTCACACCTCCATATGACGCTGAAGATAAGCTGGTGCGCTCTGATTTCCCTGCTCCCTTTGACATATTGACTCGGTACAAGGAGGAGGTTGCCAGGAAGAAAACCGGGGCCGGCTCTGCGCCAACGTCATCGACTCCAGTTGTCCCTCCTCCAGCTCGCGCTGATTCCGCGGTTGACCCGGATACGGAGGCAGAGGAAGCTGCAGAGGAGAACACTGAGGACCCGGCTGCCAAGACCACCCTTGATGACTCGGCTATGGACGTCAAGTGATTTTCTCATCTTTGTCAACAAACACTCATTCGGCCAATGGGCAATTGTAATATGCCTGCTACACTTGTTTATTTGATAGTGCGCTTGTGCACTTTTGATACTACTTTGGTTTGTAATACGTTTAAACTGCTATGGCTTTGATGGCCCTTCTGGTCATCCATTTGGTATGGACTTTTCGATCTTATGTATGCATATTTTTGCTTTCGGTATATGTTTCTTTGCAATAGGTACCGGGTCTGGATTGCGGGATCGTGAAGGTTTTCTTCTAAGTCCCTAAGACCCGGACTTTGGGTTAAGGGTTTTCTGGCTTGGGAAACTTTACTTCCTAAGTCCCCAAGACCCGGACTTTGGGTTAAGGGTTTTCTGGCTTGGGAAACTTTACTTCCTAAGTCCCCAAGACCCCGAGGCCCGGACTTTGGGTCTTGGGATCCTAGACTCACAAATATTTTCGTTTTCTCAAGTCCCCGAGTCCCTGAGACCCTGCTTTGGGGTCTGGGAGTTGGTGGGTCTGAGAAAACCTTTTATTTTCTCCAAGTCCTCAACCGTACCACTATCCTTTATATACTTTGAAGTTTATGCTTAATATATTATGAATTTCCGGCTATTGCCTTTATTCTGTATAACTTATGGTTTGGATGACCCTTTTAACCCTCTTTGTTGTAAGCCGTCTTTCGCGTGGATACTCAATGTTGCTATAGCTCTATGAAAACAGGGTCAGGCAAGTCCCCATGGGCATCATGACTGATTGAATTTATAGGCTAGCAAACATGCCACTTTGTTGCGAGTCACATCGAGCTTAAACAAGAAAGGCCAAGAAAAGTTTGGCTCTATTGTCCAGGTTATGAGATTGCGACTGTACTTATTACAAGTAATCGGCCCTCATACCTTAATGGCATCGTGGCCGGGTCTGAGTTTGTAACTGTGCTATTCAAGCAACCAGCCCCCAAGACCTAGGTATATACTATGCAATACTAGGATTTATAGATACCTTAAAAAAAGGGGGTGTAAACCTGACACTATATTTCTCATAACTGGGTAATTATAACTAACTAAATGTAATACACTTACCTGATATAAATCATGATTAGACATAGAAAAAACATACAGAAGAAATAAAAATACAGGAAACGTAAGAACTATAATGATTTAGCCATCTCTTTATTGATATGAAAAGGTTAGGTCAGCAGGCCGCCTCATTAAAAACCCTCCAGTCCCCTTAGGTACCCTGGATAGGAAAAGAGTGCGTCTGAAACCTGCTGCCTGTTACATCGTGCAATACAACTTGCAAACCAAATCTATGCTAAGTATAGTAGGGACGTAGCTGAGCCACGTTCCATGGTCTTTCTCGCTCTTGCATAGATTAAGTGGTATGGGTGGTGTCATTGACGGTATCCGACTCTTCCCTTGCATCTATTAAGTAATATGATCCATTGTGCAAATTCCGGCTTATGATGAACGGGCCATCCCATGGGGGGATAGCTTGTGCTTTCCTTCCTTGGATTGTACTAAGCGCAACACCAGGTCTCCTTCCTGGAAGACCCGGGTTTTGACCCGGCGACTGTGATACCGCCTCAAGTCTTGCTGATAAATAGCTGATCGCTCCAAAGCCTGCTCCCTGTGCTCTTCTAACATGTCCACAGCGTCTTGCCGGGTCTTCTCGTTTTCCACCTCGACGTAAGCCGCCACACGGGGCGAATCATGGATAATATCACTCGGAAGGACTGCCTCTGTACCATAAACCGTAAAAAACGGGGTCATCTGAGTAGATCTGTTAGGTGTAGTGTTAATTCCCCAAACCACAGAAGGTAACTCCTCCACCCATGCTCCAGCAGCTCGAAGACATGGGACTCGTAGTCATGGTTTCAATCCTCGAAGTAACTCCTGGTTCGCTCTTTCCACCTTCCCATTGGCTTGCGGGTGGGCCACAGAGGCTACATCAAGCCGGATACCATTGTTTCCACAAAATTTCTCCATCTCTCCTAATGACATGTTGGTTCCATTGTCTGTGATTATGCTGTGGGGGTATCCAAACCGATGTATAATCTTCTTTAGAAATTTCACAGCTGTGGCCGCCTCACAATTTGTAACAGGCATGACCTCAACCCATTTTGTGAACTTATCAATAGCCACTAGCAGATGGGTCTTTTTGCATGGAGACATATGGAAAGAACCTACCATATCCATACCCCAAATAGCAAACGGCCAAGTCAAGGGAATCGTCCGCAACTCCATAGCCGGCACATGAGTTTGCCGAGCATACCTTTGGCACCATCACATCTTGCTACTAAACGCTCTGCATCCGCTATAGCCGTGAGCCAAAAGAAACCGTGCCGATATGCCTTAGCCATAAGAGATCTAGTGGAGGCATGATGTCCGCAATCACCTTCATGGATTTCCTTCAATATTTGACGGCCTTCCTCTGGGGCTACACAGCGCAGAAAGACTCCTGCAACGCTTCTCTTATAAAGTTCTCCGTTAATGATAGAATAATCCTTTGCTCGTCTCAATATTTGTCGGGCTAAAACTTCCTGTTGTGGTAACTCGCCCCGTAGCAGAAACGCAAGGAACGGTTCTGTCCATTCCGGGATAGCACGTACTGCGGCTACTAACTCCAGATCCGGGTCTTGGTGAGCCAGCTCTTCTTCAGATTCGGTTCTGACAAAGGGCCGCCATAACTCGTCCAGAAAGACATTAGGCGGAACCGGCTCTCGGCGCGAGCCGAGTCTGGCCAGCGCATCTGCTGCCTCGTTCTTTTGCCTATCAATGTGCTCCACCTGATACCCAGAAAAAGACCCGGCTACCTTGTCCACCTCTCTGCGATATTCTGCCATGGTTGCATCCTTTCTGTCCCATGTTCCTGAGACCTGCCGTACCACGAGATCCGAGTCTCCGTAGCATCTTATGCGCTTAATGTTCATCTCCTTTGCCACTCGTAATCCATGTAGCAGGGCCTAATACTCGGCCACATTGTTAGAGCAGTCAAAGTGAATTTGTAACACGTAACTCAACTTATCTCCTTTTGGCAACGTGAGCACCACACCAGCTCCTGACCCCTCGTAATGCTTGGAGCCATCAAAGTGCATCACCCAAGACTCTGAAATTGGCATCATTATGGGCATGCTTGTGTGAGTCCAATCATTGACAAAATCTACTAGAGCCTGGGACTTGATCGCAGACCGGGGCTCGTAGTTGATGTGATAATCCCCCATCTCGATAGCCCACTTGGCTATTCTTCCTGTCGCATCTGAATTTATGATGATATCCGCCATTGGTATGGAACTCACTACTGTTATGGGGTGTTCTTAAAAATATGGCTTCAATTTCCGGCTGGCCATAAATACCCCCAAAACTAGCTTTTGCCAGTGAGGGTATCGCTGCTTTGCTTCCGATAAGACCTCGCTCACATAGTAAACCGGCCTTTGCACCGGGTGATCCTTCCCATCCTCCTTGCGCTCAACCACAACCACTGCGCTAACTGCCCGGGGCCCAACCGCAACATATAGTAGCATAGGTTCCTTGGGACCCGGTGCAGCCAAAACCGGCGCCTCAGATAACTGCTTTTTTAGGGCCTCTAATGCTTCGTATGCCTCTTGGTCCCACACGAACTTGTCTGTTTTCTTCAAGAGTCGGTATAGGGGTATCGCTTTTTCTCCGAGCCGGGATATAAACCGGCTTAACGCGGCCACGCACCCCGTAAGCTTCTGGACATGTTTCAGCTCTTCCGGCATTTTCAGGCTCTGGATGGCTTTGATCTTTTCCGGGTTAACCTCAATCCCTCGCTCAGAAACGATGAAACCGAGTAACTTCCCCGCAGGAACCCCAAACACGCACTTGGTCGGGTTAAGCTTCATCTGGTATCTCCTCAGGTTCTTGAATAATTCTTTTAGGTCATCAATGAATGTTTCTGCCTTCCTTGTTTTGATCACCACATCATCAACATAAGCGTGGACTTTGCGTCCAATCTGATCCTCGAAGCACTTCTGAATGCACCGTTGGTATGTTGCACCTGCATTTTTCAATCCAAAGGTCATAGTTTTATAGCAAAAGGCCCCAAAAGGGGTTATGAATGATGTTTTCTCCCAATCTTCCTTTTTTTAGCTTTATCTGGTGATACCCGGAATAAGCGTCCAGGAAGCTTAATAGGTCACTTCCCGCGACTGCGTCTATGATCTGATCTATCCTTGGAAGGGCAAATGGATCCTTTGGGCAATTCTTGTTGAGACTTGTATAATCTATGCACATTCTCCACTCATTGTTCTTTTTCAGTACTAAATCCGAGTTTGCCAGCCAGTCTGGGTGAAAGACCTCCATGATAAAGCCGGCTGCTAGGAGCCGAGCTATCTCTGCCCCTATAGCCTTTCTCCTTTCCTCGTTCATTTTTCTCAGGCCTTGCTTCACTGGCCGAGACTTGGGATCAACATGCAATCTGTGTTCAGCAAGCTCAGTCGGGATACCCGGCATGTCACTCGGCGTCCAAGCAAACACGTCCTGATTCTCGCGAATAAACTTTATGAGTGCCTCTTCCTCCTCATTACCCAGGTTAGAACCTATAGCAAACTGTTTGGAAGAATCGCCCTCAATAAAAGCCACCATCTTCGTGTCTTGGGCTGCCTTAAACTTGGCTCTCTCATCGTCCGTGTTTGGTTTCTTCAAAGCTGTTCGATCTTCCGGGTCTACCTGAGACCGGTAATACCTGAGTTCTTCCTTCGCACAATCTTGTTCTGCAAGTGCCGCATCTCCCTCATCACACTCGGCTGCCACAACCCTGTTCCTATGTATGGTTATAGTTTGCTTAGGACCCAGTATTTTTAACTGTAGGTACACATAACATGGCCTGGCCATGAATTTGGCGTAATCCGGCCTTCCGAACAGCGCATGATAGGGACTACGCAATTTCACTACCTCGAATGTGAGCCACTCTACTCTGTAGTTATCCTTCGATTCTCCAAAAGCAACCTCTAGTGTAATCTTTCCCTGAGGGCAGGCCGAATGTCCTGGCACAATTCCATGGAAAACTGTGGAACTTTTCTGCAACTGAGACTCCTTGAGCCCCATAAGTAAAAAGGTTTCCCAGTATAGAATATTGATGCTACTCCCACCGTCCATCAAGACTTTCTTTAGTTCGTAACCATTGACCTGTGGCGCTACCACCAAAGCTAGCACACCCGGATGTTCTATTGCTTTCGGGTGATCTCTCCTGCTCCATGTAACCTCTTGATATGACCATCTCAGGTATCTTGGGACACCTGAGGAAACCGAGTTTACCGCTCTCGTGAGCACCTTTCTCTCTCTTTTGGAGGTCCCAGTGGTGTGGACATGGTATTACCCTAATTGTTTTGGATTAGCCTGGAAGCCACCCGCACCACCCTGGTTATTACCCAGATTACCGCCTCCTGCGTTGCCAGTGGGGGGTGGTCCGTTGCCCGGGTTTCCACCCAGACCCGGTCCCCCTCCCCGACCTGCGCCTTGCAGGGCTTTCTGTATCTCCTCGTTTTTCCACCTCTGTAAGTCCACGCATTGCTCCAACGAATCATTAGCCGGCTTGCCATTCCTACTATGACGCGGGCTAGGCATCCTGAAGGCTTCTATGTGGTTAGCCGGCCGTGGTGGTCCTTGATAATTGCCTCCTCCGTTGAAGTTTCCATCTACTCTAGGCCTTGGGAATCCAGCCTCGGTATTGGCGACTAACTCGGAGTTTCCCTCGTACGGACATTTATGCTGGTTGTTTCCGTTACCACCTCCATTATTACCCGGCGTGGCGCTGTTGCCGGGTTTTCCGTTATTGCTCATGTTAGCCTTCCCTTTCTTTTCCTCTATGTCCTCTTCCGTGGTATCAGTGGAGGCATGCTTGTTGCACGCGTCCATTAATTCCCCCATAGTGATTTCCGATACATGCCTACTGGATTTCATGCGCACCAATTTTTGCACCAAAGGCGTGTATCTGCATGTCTTTGCCATAGCTTGTATTGCATCTTTCGGTTGAATATCTGTGGAAGAATGAAGTATCTCCATGACCCGGCGTACCCAACTGCGTGCCGATTCTCCTTTTCTTTGGATACACCTGTCCAAGTCGTCGACTGCATATAGTTTCCTGCATGTTCCATGAAAATGTTTGATGAAAGCCGATTTTAACTCACTCCATGAATTGATGGATTTTTTAGGCAGGTTGTTGAACCATAATTTTGCTGCTCCTTCAGACATCATAAGATACATAAACTTGGCTTGGAGTTTTTCTGATGCATTGCGAATAGACATCGCCATCTCATAAATGCTCAACCAGGTCTCAGGATCCATGGTTGGTTCATAATTGACAACTTTACCCGGTTCCTTGAATTTATCCGGGTATGGCTCAGCTCTGATGGCATCTGACAGGCACTCGGGCCCGGCTAAATTTGTCAGTACCGGCCTTGCGCGGGAAACATGAGATTCGGCGGGCGCCGCAGGGGGTACGCCACCTGCTGGCCCTCGCACCGCAGACCCGGCCATACGCCTTGCCCGAGAACTGTCGACAATTGCTTGTGCCGCTGAGACCGCGGGGACCGCTGGCCTGTGAGGAGGAGGCGGCATTTGCTGCTGCTCTGCCCTCCGTCGCGCCGAGCTTGATTGAATATTCCTCGTGTTTTCGGTTTGCCGACTGACATACGGCGTCCCATGCAAACCGCTCCCGTTGTCCGGGTAATTAACCTGTTGAGCCACCGCGGTCCGCAACATCTCTATAGCTCGCCGGGTATCAATCGCCTGGGGCGATTCTCCTAATGGAATACGGTCGAGCGCCAACGTCGCAGCGTACACGTTATCCATGGGATTATTGAAGTGACCGGTGGGGTGTGAAATCGTGACGGTGGTGGCACCGCATTGCCTCCAGGGGTCCCGGCGGGTAACGCGGGTAACCCGGCTGGTACGTTGGCCGGTTGTCCCCCGAGCGTCGCTCCTTGATACCCGGTTCCCTGATTCACAGCCGGAATTGGCTGATCTTGGGGTGTAATAAACAGCGTAGCCGGCTGTAGATTTCTACCTGCCGCCGGTAACCTCGTCTGATGCCTCTGATTATATATCCTCGTTGTTTGAGCCTGAATACGATCCTCCAATTCTTCCAACTCACGCTGGCGTGTGGCCATCCCTGGCCTTTCAGCTTCTAATTCCCTCCTTTGTTGTTCCAATTCCCGGCGGGCCACATCTAGATCTCGGGCACGTGCTGCTGCGTTTTCTGGGGTTATCACTGTTGCCAATACTGTGGGATCCAAGATCAGATTATTGCTGAACAGAGCCGGGTTTTGTGGGTGTGAAGTTCCTGCTCCTGCTGCTCTGTTTGCCATGAATCCGAACGTGTTCCTGAGATGGGCATTTCCCCTGTCTCGCTGGTAACCGATGCCGGCTCACCATCAACCCGTGCTATAACCGGGTTTCCGTTAGCTGGTGTTCGTTGCTGGGCCAGCGCTTCCGCCGCACGAGTCGCGGCTGCCGACACATCACCCTGATTAAGATTTATTGCAGGGGCTGTATAGACCGCGACTCGGCGCGCAATGCCTGGTGAAGACTCACATTCTTCCTCCTCGTCGCTATCTTCTTCATACCGATCTTCGAGCAGATGCAGGATAGATTCGGTATCATCTTCTCCAATAACCCGGCCACGCGGGGTCCATACCGGCTCCTCCGGCTGTTCCCTCTTCGTGGTGGGTTCCTTCTCCGGCTCTGCTGTCCCGACCGACTCTTCTCCGTACGATTGAACACGGGTATCGTCCCCTGGCACAGAATCATACTCACTATGGTCAGAAACAAAACCAGACGCACGTACCATGCCGACGAAGACGTTGACCCGGCCGATCGTGATAACAGATCCGGTTTCCAGCTCATCCGACTCTGGCCCCCAGCCAAAGTTGTCTACAATCTTCTCTCCTTCGGGGTTGGTGACGATCTCGCCGATGACGAGGTTCTTCATGCTTTCCCGAGCTTCTCCCATGACGTAAACACCTTTGGACGTAGGCCCCACGGTGGGCGCCAACTGTCGCGGGATATTCACGGCAGGCGTTACCGAGGGTAACTTAGATTGGGGCGAATCGACTCTGGTGTTTGGGAGAGGGTTTAGCTCAAAGGAAATCATGTCAACTAGCAATCTAGGGTTCCTGGCTATAATGTCGCCGAAACTCCAATCTAGGGTTACAAGCTCGAATCCTTCTCTTTCTCTCAAAACTCAAAAGCCTGGTCTCTTTGCCCTAGAAGCCGGTTTATATAACACCCGGCTTCCTAACTTTCCATACAAGGTACTTTCCAGAATCACAATCGGGATCTGCGCATAACCCTAAATCCCCTACCGTGACCCCCAAGGCACGAGTTACAAGGCCTGCGCTCCCTTTCAGGTCTTCTAGAACTTCCTTCCTCTTGGGCCGGGTCTCCCGCAATCTCCCCTGGCCGGGTCTCGCCCAGACATGGGCCTACCGGGTTATCACCCCCCCAACAAACATGACCAGGGAAATAACAATGAGTTTTTTGTCCAAGAGGAACATGTTGAAGCATAATATTGTGGTATTCTCCTTCGAATGCTTTATTTGGTTGACTTGGCGTATGCTCACACCATGTTATGACTACAAACCAGTCACCTATAGACTCCATGATCATTTTTTTCTTGTAATACCGTTTATACTTTGATTAATGATGTTTTTGTCGCTAAGCATGATTATGGCCATTACTGCTCTCTTAATTTGTTGCCCCCAGGCTTTGCTAGTCTCCACCTGTACCGAGTATGAGCTCTACTCGTGCATCCAACTCCCAAAAACCAAAGTTTGCCAAATGTGTCCGCCAGACCTACCTACACGTGGCATTTAACCGTCACTCCAAGTAAATTTATCATGTGCTACCTTTAAAACCTTCAAAATTATACATGTTTTGTGCCCTTGTTTTAGCTCATGAGGACGTAAATAGAGAATATTTATCTCACTTCTTGATTGAACTTTACACACATGTACTAGTGGAGCATCCGCTTATCCAAATTGATAGAAGAGCTGGCAGCGGGGTGCCCAGCCCCAAAATTGGTTACTATAATTTCTCTTCACTCTTTTTGCCCCTGATTTATCAGTCACATCATAATTGTGTAAACAAAAGAGAAGAAGGATTATCAACTACCTTGGTAGTGTCCTTCAATGAGAGCCGATCTTGTAAGGTCTAGTTGGCTTGTGACGTGCTGCATTGTCTGTTTACCATTTGTTGACATAAGCATACACCTCTCTAAAAAATTGTTTTCAATATCTCTGTTTAATAAAATAAAAGGGTCTAGCACATGAGTTAATACCCGATTCACTCTGCGAAGGGCTTTTCTTTTACTTTTATGTTGATTCTTCATCTTTTAACTTTATGCACAACTAAGAGAGCGTAGTAGTCATTCTGAGTATAATGTGCATCAATCCCAAATATTATTGCTGATTGATTCTTGATATGTTATTACTTTCTCTCAAATTATTTGTTTCTAGTCACCACTTGAACTTTGAAGGTGTCCTGACATTTATGTTTTTCTCTCACTTTTAAGGACAAGCGGAATACCACTTTGCTATGTTTTCTTTATGCTCGAAACAAACATCTAACTTTAAAGTGAATTTTATTCATGATCTTTTATTTGTTTTACTTTTCATGATGTAACATGGTTTCTAAGTTTCATTGTTAGAATTATATCTATCATGTCTGTGTTTAGAGTACTATGATCTTAGCTTACAAATTCTTTTACAAATTTGATGATCAAGATTATGTTGGTAGCATGTCACCTCAGAAATTATTTTGTTTTTATCGTTTTACCTACTCAAGGACGAGTAGAACTAAGCTTGGGTATGCTTGATACATCTCAAACGTATCTATAATTTCTGATGTTCCATGTTGTTTTCATGCCATATTCTACATGTTTTCTATACACTTTACATCTTTTTTATGGATTTCTTGGGACTAACTTATTAACAAAATTCCAGGGTCTTAGAAATCTGTCACATACACGGAGTCCGGAGGGGGGCCCTGGAGCCACCAGGTGGTGTGGCCCCCCTGGTCGCCCACCGATAGTGCCCTTTCGCCTATTTAAGTTCCTCCTCTGGTTAACCCTAAAGACCTGAGCTCCATCCACGAAAAGTTTTGTAGCCGTTGTCATCGTCAATCCTAGTTCGGGAGGGTTCTGAAGCTCGTGCTGGGTGGGGAATTCATCACCGGAGGGCTCTACATCACCATGCCTGTCTCCGGAGTGATGCGTGAGTATTTCATCCTTGGACTACGGGTCCATAGCAGTAGCTAGATGGTTGTTTTATCCTCTTTATGCCACCAATTTTTAGATCTTGTGAGCTTCCTAACATGATCAAGATCATCTATTTGTAATGCTACATGTTGTGTTTGTTGGGATCCTATGAATATTGAATGCCATGTCAAGTGATTATCAATCTATCATGTTTATGAAGGGTACGTTGCATAGAAAACAAAAAATTTCCTACGCGCGATAAACCCGAATGGCCAAGATCTAATCTATGAGATGAAATGCAACGGGGAGAAAGAGAGTCTTGAGATAACATACCCTCGAAGACTCAAAGTTGTACGAGATAAAATCTTGTTGTTGGCGTAGTCGTACTCACGCCGATCTCGAGCAAGAAGAAGTGCACCGCAATCCGGCGGTGCCTCCGTAATCGGTCACACGTTCAGCTCGATGAAGACTTCCGTTCCCTCGATCCAGCGGGTAGCGGAAGTAGAGGATCCCCACGGAAATCCAGCAGCACGACGGCGTGGTGGTGGTGAAGGATCTCATGGTCAGGGCTTCGCCAAGCCGGAGACCATGGAATGGAGCAGCGGGTGGAGGGAAAAGGGAGTGGGCAAGTGTGTGGAGAAGAGGGAGCTCTCACCCTCCTTTTATAGGGGAGGGGAGGCAGCCCAAGGTGGGGTGCGGCCAGCCATGGGTGCCCTTAGCCCTTCCTCTCTTCATGTGAGTGGAAGCCCCACTCACACCCACTCATACTCCCTTAATTTTCCACTTACAAAATCCAAATATTTTTCTTTAATAAATAAATAAAACATTTTTATTTCTTTATTTATATTTGTTAATTCCATTAACAAACATTTGCATGCATCACCTCGAATCATTTGTTAATTCTATTAACAACCATTCGATGAAAAACCCCTTGAACTATTTTAATTTTCCCCCGAAACAATTTTTCGGAGTTGCCCAAAATATTCTTCGGTATTCCGTATCCTCTCTAACGCTTCATCGAACCTTAAGTGTGTCACCCTACGGTTCACGAATAATATAGACATGACCGAGACTCCTTTCCGATAAATAATCAACAGCGAGATTTGGAGATTCGTGATGACTCCTATATATTCAACGATGACTCTCGTGATCGTGTGAACCTTCCAACGTCGTAACGATTTCCCTTTGTCTCGCGATATTTTACTTGTCCGAGATCCGATCATCGGTATCCACCATACCTTGTTCGATCTCGTTATCCGACAAGTACTCTTTTCTTTTTCCCGTGATATAACATCCTTGTGATCATATCACGTGCTTACAAGCGGTGTCGATATGATATCACTGAGAGGGCCCTGAGTATATCTCTCCGTCATATTGGATGGACAAATCCCAATCTTGATCCATGAGCTTCAACTAACACTTTCCGAATACCTAATGCCACCTTTATAGTCACCCTGTTACGGTGTGACGTTTGATGTCATCAAAGTATTCTTTCGGTATTAGTGATTAACATGATCTCATGGTCTAAGGAACAATGTTACTCCGAATGTAAGACATAACAACAAAACTAAATGACTTGATCGTATTGTTATACTTAGTTAGGGTCTAAGTTCATCATGTCATTCTCCTAATGACATGATCCCGTTATTAACAACATCCAATGTCTATGATCAAGAAACCTTGATCATCTGTTAATCAACGAGCTAGTTAAAAGAGAGGCTTCACTAGGAATGTTGGTTTGTTTATTAATCACACATGTATCAACGTTTCCGGTTAATACAATTCTAGCATGAGAAATAAACATCTATCATAAACAAGGAATGACATAATAAACACTTTATTATTGCCTCTCGGGCATATTCCCTTCAGTCTCCCACTTGCACTAGGGGCAATAATCTATATTACATAGTGATGAATCTAACACCCATTGAGTTCTGGTGTTGATCATGTTTTTCCCTTGAGAGAGTTTTAGTCAACGGATCTGCCACATTCAGATCCGTATGTACTTTGCAAATCTTCACATCCCCATCTGTGACATGCTCACAGATGGAGTGAAAACGGCGCTTGATATTCTTGGAATTCTTGTGAGACCTTGCCTCCTTAGCATTGGCTATGGCACTATTGTTGTCAAAATAGATAAACCATTGGATCCAACGCACTCGGAACCACGCCTAGTTCGGATTTGAACTCTTTCATCCAAACTGCTTCTGTGTTGCCTCTGAGGCAGCAACATATTCTGCTTCTGTTGATGATCTCGCCACCACGGATTGCTTGGAACTCCTCCAGCTTACAGCTCCTCCATTCATAACAAATATGTACCCGGACTGAAATTTAGAGTCATCCGGATCAGTGTCAAAGCTAGCATAGACATAACATCTTGCGACGAGCTCTTCTTCACCGCCATATATGAGAAACATTTCCTTAGTTCTTCTCAAGTACTTAAAGATATTCTTGACACCGTCCAGTGTTCCAAACCTGGATCGGATTGGTACCTACTAGTCAAACTAATAGCATGTGCCACATCCGGTCTTGTACATAGCATAGCATACATGATAGAACCTATGGCTGAAGCATGGGGAATCTTATTCATTCTCTCTCTATCTTCTGCTGTAGCTGGACATTGAGTCTTACTCAACGTTTTGCCTTGCAATATAGGTAAGAACCCCTTCCTACTCTTTTCCATTCTGAACTTCTTCAGAATCTTGTCAATGTATGTACTTTGCGAAAGTCCAATTAAGCGCCTTGATCTATCCCTGTAGATTTTGATGCCTAATATATAAACTGCTTTACCGAGGTCTTTCATCGAAAAACTACTGTTCAAATAACCTTTTACGCTTTTTTAAAGTTCTATATCATTTCCAATCAACAATATATCATCCACATATAGTACTAGAAATGCTACAGAGATCTCACTCACTTTCTTGTAAATACAAGCTTCTCCGTATGTTTGGACAAATCCAAACCCTTTGATCACCTTATCAAAATGGGGGTTCCAACTCCGAGATGCTTGCTTCAATCCATAAATGGAACGTTGAAGCTTGCAAACCTTGTCAGCATCCTTAGGATCAACAAAATCTTTGGTTTGCATCATATACAACTCTTCCTCAATGTCACCATTAAGGAACGCCGTTTTGACATCCATC
>JAPCYS010000430.1:0-28222 GCA_028641055.1 Alopecurus myosuroides | reverse complement strand
CCTCCTCCCAAGTCCCACCGTTATTACTGTCAAAAAAAAAAAAGGTCCCACCGTTATTGTCCCGTTGGAGACTGGTCGGACCGGCGAAATCTGAGACCCTATAGGATATTCTAAAAACGTGGTCCTATCTTATATAAAAATTAAAATACTAAATATAATATAAATGAAATAATATTTTATTAACAAATTGAATATATTGAGAATCGTGCTTCTCTCCAATGGTCATTCTCTAACAAACTTTTAGATTCGGTAGAGATGGTAATTTCTTGCAAACAATTCTTACCATTAGTACCACGACATGCATATGGGAGATAATAGCATAAAACTACCACTTTTGTGGCCAAATTTACCATTTGCTACCACTTTACGATTTTCGGACAGAAATCTACCAGTTCAGAAAAATATTTTGGCAAATCGCTCTAACTGTGAGCTGAGAGCGAATTGATAGCCCAATTAGGAAAACTTACATTGGGTCCCACATGTGAGCCCAATTAAGAAAAAAAAAAGCATTGACCAGTCGCGCCCGTCGAGATCCCCTCGTCATCGACCTCCCCCTACGGCGAAGCCGCCGGAGCGGACCCTCCCTCGGAGGACGTGCTCCTCCGCGTCCCCGACGCGCAGCTCCACCTCATCGACCGGCACCGCAGCCACCCGCTCGCCGCCGGCGACCTCTCCATGCTCCGCATCCGCGCGGGGGACACCTCCCTGGCCGCCATCGCACTCCTCGGCCCGTCGTCGGCAGCGAGAGGCTCGCCGGCACCGGGCAGCGCGGCAAGGTGGAGGCCGACGCGTACTAGACCGCCGTCGCGCCCAACGTGGAGGAGTACGTCGGCGCAGTGGCCAAGGCCATCGCCTCGGGCGCCGAGAGCCTCGCTAAGGGGATCCTCTGGTGCGGGGTCATGACGGGGGCGGGGCCGCCGACGAGCTTGCACGGGGCGCGGCACGCGTAGGGTGGGGGTCGCCGGCGAGCACGGGGGCGCAGCACGGGTTCGACGCCCTTGGGGAGGTTAGGCACGGCGGCGGCACAACCGGCGTTCCTCGCCGCGGAACAGGCTGAGCGCACGGCAGCATCGCGCCCGTCGCAGACCGCACCCGCTAGCCGCGACCTGGCCGGTCCGTCGTCTCGCTCGCTGGCCGTCTTGCCGCCGCCGCACCGTTGCCACGTTCGCTGGTCACGCCTGCTTGACATGGAACACTCGCCGTTCGCGTCGTCGTCGAGTAGCGGCACGGGCGGGGCGCATCAGCCGTCGGCGAGCAGCGCCGTGCGGCGAGCAGTGGCACGGGCGGCCGTCGGCGAGCAGCGGCGCGCGGCGGAGAGCAGCAGCCGTCGGCGAGCAGCGGCACAGGCAGGGCGCAACAGCCATCGGCGAGCAGCGGCGCGTGGCGGGGAGCAGCGGCCGTCTGCGAGCAGCGGCGTCGGCGAGCAGGCGAGAAGCGGTGTGCCGGCAGGGAGCAGGCCACAATCTGCTTTTTTTTAGAGACTTTTTTCTTAATTCGGCTGACGGGTGGGACCCGGTTATTAATTTCCCCGTCAATTCACTCTCAATTACATTTTTGAGTGATTGGAGAAAATATTAGTGTAGGGTGGTAGATTTCTGTCCGAAAATCGTAAAGTGGTAGCAAATGGTAAATTTGGCCACAAAAGTGGTGCTTTTATGCTATTATCTCGGCATATGGAGAAATTTCTTGGCGATCAGCGAAAATATAATAAGAAAGGAGAACTCCCTGAGGCACACCTGTATTGCGCAAAACAGAGGAACAGTGCTCGTCGCCGCGCTCTTGAGGCGACAGATTTTCAACCGTGGGTTTTACTTTTTTCACGGACGTGTCATGTTCTTGGGATGTGCCACACGAACAATCCAAATGGCATCACTAAGTATTCAGAATGACAAAAATATGTCCTAAAAGGTCCTATCATTGCCTCTATAAGTGGGTAGCTAAGGAGGCAATCACTCGGAGTCGTGAACGTGACCAGCGGAGCAATGACATACGCGAGCGGCACATGCCTAGGTTCAAGAAAGAACCCCCAAAGTCTATTCAACCTATAACAAAATTTGGGGGCCCCAAAAAGTTTGAGCCTTATGTGGGCCGCACAGTTGGCACCATTGTGGGCTCGGCCCTAGTCGGGAGATGGGGAGAAGCGACACGTGCTTTGGTTCGGTGGACGTCGGTGGCCATTTCATTTATTAACCATCACTCGCTCACCCTTTAGTCCATAAAGCCACTTTTCTAAAAATTCATTTTCCCACAAATACAAAGGCCTTCTGCAGACGATTCCCTTCTCGCAATTACTAGGTTGGATCCTAGTCTTACGAAAAGGTAACCCCACGTGTTGCTCCCTAGACAACGCTAGAGGCGATACCCTTGCCGCCTACAACCTTCCTCGTCGGACTTTGCTGCCACCGGCCTGGGCAACGGTAGCGGCGGGTCCGTCCCCCAAGAGTAGAGGTAGTTCTTTGTCGGTCGAGGTTGTTGTGTGCATGCGTAGACAACCTAGGGTTGTGGATCTCGGCGGCGGCCCTCTGCGTCGATGGAGGAGACGGTAGCATGTGGATTTGGTGGTGGTTGCTGTTGTTGGGTTGCGCAACGATAATTTTAAAATTTTCGCCATGCATATTACGCAACCGCCGAGATATTGCTATGCAGATACAAGTGAATAATAATTTCAAGATCTAGTTATCGAGATCGTGTACCAATCACCATAGATGCGAAAAAGGTGTTGGTGACGATGTCTATGAAGCCCGTTGAAGATCCTCACGCACAAGACTGTGAGTGAGGATCTTGCCGACTCCCCATATCCAACACCTTGATCCAGATGGTCTCACGTGTTACCCCTATGAGAGTATGCACACATATGTCGGGGCCAATTCTGTAGCGCTTCGCCGTCCAGGACTAGACGCCGCAGGTGTATATAAAGGTGGAGTTCTCAACATATGAGAGAGAGAGAGTAATTAGAAGCTAAATCTCATTAGGAGAGGACACCTTAAAAACCAATTAGAAGAAGCGCTAATTAAATTAGAGGGTCTTTAATTAGAAGTTCTAATTATCCCTCTAATTCTGCTTGAGAGGGGGGGGGAGAGAGAGAGAGACTTGAGAGCCAAATTGTGTGTTTTGCCTTGAGCCTTGGGGTCCTTTATATAATGGGAGGGAGGAGGAGACTTTTCAAGAGGGAGTGAGGAGTCCTAGTTAAGGAGGAGGTGGCCGCACCCCTCCCCTAGCACAACTCGGATTGGGGTGAGATGGAATCCAACTCCACCTCCTTTTTTCCCTTTTTCTTTTTCTCCTTTTTCTATCCAATGGAATTAGGAAAAAATACCGGGATGATGAGTACCAGCATATGAATCCACTTGGGCACACCTGGAAGCCCCCTAAAATAGGGTGCGGCCATGAGGGGGGCATCTGCCTCCTTTGGTACTCCCATCCTTTATGGAAAGTCCACCGAAACTCCTCCAGAACCTTATGACCCCTTTAAATAAAATCATCGATATTATCTAACGATGCCAGAAAAATATTTTCGATATCCTGGGACATCTCACGCCCCCTGAACTTTCTCTATAAAGCATGCCGCCTCAATTTCTCTCTCAGATTAACTCCGGAATAAATTCCGGTAGTAATAGAAAAAAAATCTATTACTCTGGGCACCCAATTCCCTCAATATAAATTATCTATGCTATATAAAATATATCTATCACACAGAAACACCGTTTTGATGGTACTCCTTGTTGATCCGGACCTACCGATATACAAAAAAAATCAGCCCTAACTTAAGTGTGTTCCATTACATGTTCGATAGTGTGTGGACATGAAACTGGAAACTATTTCCTTTCCAATAATTAATAGCGGGGTCATGAATGCCCATATTGACTTCCACATATTAAACGAATAAAATGTTGAGCATGTTGGCTATTATACAATTCTTCCATTACTGATGATTCCAAACTTACTCGAGACTATGGATTCCGGTATTGTCGTGGAACAATCTTTGTTTCCACTATACCTTTGTCTTGTCTTGTTAACCGGTATGTTTCCTCTTTCTCGTTATTGTGTTATGATATCCCACATGATGTATCATCATCATGCATTGTCTGCGGAACTTATGGATATCAAGAATACTGAGTGGGCCCAGGTTTGTGTCTCTCCTTTTACGGAGGAGTAATTCCCATCTCGGAATATCGAGGTAATATACTCCTTTAGAATTACCAAGTGGCTACCATTATGTTTACCCAGTTTATGGTGTGACTCTTGATAGTACCAAAGTAAAACCTCTAGAATATATTATCCCGATAACCTCATGGTCAAAGGATGCATTGTAATATAACTGTGTTGTGGTACGATTCTAAGGACAAGTATGTATTAGTGGAACCTCATAGCGTATCAACTACTAGGGTATACTGATGCGTGTGAACACACGTTCGTTGGGAGACCCCAAGAGGAAGGTATGAAGAGTGCAGCAGCAAGTTTTCCTCAGAAAGAAACCAAGGTTGAATCAACCAGTAGGAGGAAGGAGTAACTTCAGAAGGTTGATGCAGCTGAGATGGTAGGGCGCACTACTGGTTCAGGCAACATGGAAGCTACACAACACAATTAAATCACTTTACCCCAACGAAGCAGTGAGGTTGTCAATCTCACAGGTTTTGCTGTACACAATGAGGTTAAACATATGGTGTGGAAAACAGTATGAGAATATCATGAAAACAATAGCATCAGTGTAAAAACAGTGGAAACAGTGTGTGTATTATCATTATGAGAAATGGACCGGGATCCACAGTTCACTAGTGGTGTCTCTCCATAGAAGATAAATAACATGTGTGGTGAACAAATTACAGCTGGGCAATTGACAGAAATGAAGGCTTCACCGTAGTGCATATGCAAGACATAAAGATTACTATGTGATTTATGCGGGCATTAGAACAAGATACATAGACCGTCATCCAACTGCATCTATGACTAATAATCCACCCTTCGAATATCATCCGAATAAACGTTGGGTATTAAGTTGCAAGCAACAGATAATCGCAGTAAGCAAAGTGTGTAATGTAAACAATGTAAACAAAGTAAACATCGTTGTTTTCTCCCTAATGGCAACAACACATCCTCCATCCGTCACGTTTCTGTCACTCGAGCAAAGATGCAAAGGAGACATGAACCCACTATCGAGCATAAATACTCCCTCTTGGAGCTACTAGCATCTACTTGGCCAGAGCATCTACTAATAACAGAGAACATGCAAGATTATAAATAACATATGCATGAAGATAACATCATAGATTGATAACCAGAAGACATAGCATTCAACATTCATCGGATCTCAGCAAACACAACATGTAGCATTACATAAATATGATCCCGATCATGTAGGGCAGCTCATGAGATCTAAACATGGCATAAAGTGGAGGAGACAACCATCTAGCTACTGCTATGGACCCGTTGTCCAGGGATGAACTACTCACGGATTGATACGTCCATTTTGCATCACTATTTTATATCATAATTTTATGTTATTCGTCGATATATTTCATGTTATGATGCATCTCTTATGTTATTTCATCTTATTTTGCATGTTTTATAATTTTGGGAGAATAAACACCAGGACCAGAAATCTGATGGAAAAAAGCACCGTCGGGATACCATATTTCAGAAGATCAGAAGAAGAAGGGGGACATCCAGGGGTTCCTAAAATTCCAGAGGAATTACACAGCCAGAAGGTGAGCCAGAGGGAGGCCACCAGGGGCCCACACCTAGGGCTAGCGCACCCTCCCCCGGGTCGCGCCACCTAGGGGTGTGGCCACCCTGGCCCACCTCTGGGGTCATCTTTGGCGTGCTTGACCCCCAGGGAACCCTAATCCTCATTCCATCCCCGAAGAATTATTCCGCCGCCGCCTCGGGGCGGAAAACACCCGAGAGAGAAAAGCTCTCTGGCAGGGAGAAATCTGCCGGGGAATTCCTCTCCGGAGAGGGGAAATCACCGCCATCATCACTGTCATCACTCCGGGCATCATCAAGATCATCATCATCATCATCATCATCACCACCACCACCACCATCACCCTCATCATCCACCTTCACCCCGCTGTAACAATTAGGGGCCTATATAGTTGTTTTGCATTAGATCTCTCTCCCGGTGTGGATTACTTGTTAGTAGTTGATGCTTGTGAGATTTATCGGTGTTTACACTTTATGACCAGATTGTTATCATCCATTATATCACCTCTGATCATGATCCATATGATGTGTTATGAGTAGTTCGTGTTGTTCTTGAGGACATGTGAGAAGTCAAGTTGTTAGTAGTGAAGTAATGTTGAATAATAATTAATGTTTGATATTTAAGTTGTGGTGTTATTCTTCTAGTGGTGTCATGTGAACGTAGACTACATGATACTTCACCATTTATGGGCCTAGGGGAATGCATCGTGTATTTGTCTACTAATTGTGGGGTTGCCGGAGTGACAGAAACCTAAACCCCCGTTAGGAAACCATTACAGGAGGGAGCGTAGGATCCCGGAGTTTAAAGTTGTGGTTAGATTTATTTCTTAATTACTTTCTTGTAGTTGCGGATGCTTGCAAGGGGTATAATCACAAGTATGTATTAGTCTTGGATGGGACGGTACATTAGCATAGAGTCACCCACACAACAGTTATCAAAACACCAAAACTATTCAGCTGCATGGAACAAAAGCACTTGACAGAAACCTCCCGTGTGTCCTCGAAAACGTTTGTTAAACACAAGTAAACTCACCGGCTTGTCCTTTGCTGAAGAAAGGATTGGGCCACATGCTGCAATTATTATTACTGAATTTTATTTACTCGCACTTTATTTATCTGCAATATCAAAAACCCCTACAAATCTATTTCTAGTATTTACAGTTATTCCTTCGTCGAAACCGCTTGTCAACGCCTTCTGCTCCTTGTTGGGTTCGACACTCTTATTTATCGAAAGTACTACGATACACCCCTATACTTGTGGGTCATCAAGACTATTTTCTGGCTCCGTTGCCGGGGAGTGAAGTGCTATTAGGAAGTGGAATTGCTAAAGGAAGCTTCTGATGTAAGTGTTGTTTTTATTAGTGTCTACTGCTTTATTACGCTATGTTTGTAACTCCTCTTGAGTCCTTATTTGCAGGAAATGCTGCCACTGCTAGGGTAGTAAGTGACCCACCGCCTGATGATTTGGATCCTTATAAAATACCTATAAATATTGTTAAACATGTTATGTATAACTGCTATTCAGGTGATGGAAATGTCCATCCTGGTGATCATTTGCTCTTTTTACATGAGTTATGCGAGTTGCTCAAGTGTGCAGGTATTACGATAAGCCAAGTGAAGAGGAAATTATTCTCTGTATCATTGACAGGCCGAGCCTCTGAATGGTTCAAACTGCTGAAAAATAGTCAGACTATTGAATGGGAGGAAATTGTACCTCTCTTTTATTCTAAATTCTATCCTCTAAGTGAAATCCATAGAGATCGGAACTATATATATATATATATATATATATATAGTTTTTGGCCTCATGACGGAGAGAGTATTGCCCAAGCATGGGGGAGATTGAAGTTACTAATGCTCAAATGCCCCATTCATGAGCTCCCCAGTAATATTGTTATTAATAATTTCTATGCAAGGCTTCGTCTTCATGATAAGGATTTACTGGATGCTTCTTGTTCTGGATCATTTACACGTATGAAGGATGAAGCTAAAAGGTATCTTCTTGACCGTATTCAAGTAAACACTGAAGCATGGGAGAATGATAAAGGTAGAAAGCCAGGTATAAATTATGACTATGAATGCATTGAAACTTTTATGTCATTCGAGGATTTTCATAATGTTAGTGTTATTTATGGTATTGATTCTCAAGTTGCTGCAAACTTATATAAGGCTTTTGCTTCTTACATTGATATTCCTAAAAAGGAATGGGATAAGTACCATGAACCTTATAAAGATACTATTAATTGTGCTCCTGCTAGAGATATAGAGGTTCATATTGTTGATTCTATTGTGCTTGAACCTTATATTGAGAAAATGCATTTCCCTGCTAAGGTAAAAGAACACTCTATATTAGCTAGTGTGATTAATAAAAGTGCAAAGAAACTTGTAGAACCCGAGGAACAAATAATTGTAGAACCTACAGTAGATATAGTAAAGGACCTTGTTTCTGAAAATGTAGAAGAGGGACGCATTATATTTCGTGAAGATGCTTCTAATATTGTCTCTCATCCTAGTAAATCTAGTGTTCCAGTGCTATCTATTAGGATAGGTGATCATTGCTATTATGGTTTATGTGATATTGGTGCTAGTGCTAGTGCTATTCCTTATGAGCTTTATAAAGAAATCATGCATGAAATTGGTTCTTGTGAACTTGAAGACATTCATGTGATCATTCAACTTGCTATTCTCCGATTGGTATTGTTAGAGATGTCGAGGTCTTATGTGGACACTAAATATCCTGCTGATTTTCTAGTACTAGGCACATCTGCTAGTGATACTTGTCCTATCATATTCGGTAGACCTTTCTTACATACTTGTGGTGCTGTTATAGATTGTAAAAATGAGAAAATCCTTACAAAGTTTGATGGAGAATCTTATGAATTTAATTTGTCCAAATTTGCTAAAGCACCCTATGAGGCTGAATTACCTAATGAAAATTATAGAGTTAAAAAATTGGCTGCTATTGCTCTTGCTCCTTATAATCCTTTGAAGCAATACATGGAAGACCACGGAAGTGATGTCTTTATGGAAGAAAGGAATGAAATTGATGAGATTTTCCTACATCAGCCAACAATGCTGAAACATAATTTACATGTGGAAGACTTGGGTACAACATTACCACCCAAGGAAGATCTTGTTTTTGATTTAAATTCTTTGTCTGATAATCTTAAATATGCTCATATTGATGATAAGAAATTATATCCTGTTATTATTAGTTCTCAACTTTCTGATAAAGAAGAGGAGAGATTGTTGGGGATATTGAAGACACACAGAGGTGCTATTGGTTATACTCTTGATGATCTGAAGGGGATTTCTCCTGCTATATGTCAGCATGCTATTAATATTGAACCTGATGCAAAGCCAATTGTTGAACATCAACGCCGTTTAAATCCTAAAATGAAGGATGTGGTAAGAAATGAGGTATTGAAACTCCTTGATGTTGGCATTATTTATCCTATTGCTGATAGTAGATGGGTTAGTCATGTGCATTGTGTAACTAGAAAGGAGGGATGACTATTGTGCCTAATGAAAACAATGAACTTATTCCTCAAAGAGTAGTAGTTGGTTATAGGATGTGCATCGATTTTAGAAAGGTTAACAAAGTCACTAAGAAAGATCATTATCCTTTACCTTTTATTGATCAAATGTTGGAAAGGTTGTCTAAGAAAACTCATTTCTGCTTTCTTGATGGTTATTCTGGGTTCTCTCAAATCGTTGTTAAAAAGCTTGATCAAGAGAAAACAACCTTCACTTGTCCTTATGGAACCTATGCTTATAGACGTATGCCTTTTGGTGTATGTAATGCTCCTGCTACTTTTCAAAGATGCATGTCTGCTTCCTTTCATGGTTTTTGTGAAGAAATTGTGGAAGTTTTCATGGATGATTTCTCTGTCTATGGAACTTCTTTTGATAATTGTTTGTAGAATCTTGATAAAGTTTTGCAGAGATGTGAGGAGACTAATCTTGTTCTTAACTGGGTGAAATGCCATTTTATGGTTAATGAAGGAATTGTTCTTGGACATAAAAGATCTGAAAGAGGCATTCAAGGTGATAGAGCTAAAGTTGAAGCTATTGAGAAAATGCCCTGTCCTAGGGATGCCAAAGGTAATTGTAGTATTCTTGGTCATGCTGGTTTCTATAGAAGGTTTATTAAAGATTTCTCTAAAATATCAAACCCTTTTACTAATCTTCTTCAAAAGGATGTACCTTTTGTTTTTTATGAAGACTATAGAGAAGCTTTTGAAATTTTAAAGAAGGCTTTAATATCTGCCTCTATTGTTCAACCACCTGATTGGAATTTACCGTTTGAAATTATGTGTGATGCTAGTGATTATGCTGTAGGTGTTGTTCTTGGACAGCAGATAGACAAGAAGTTAAATGTTATTCATTATGCTAGTAAAACTCTTGATGCTTCTCAAAAGAATTATGCTACCACTGAAAAAGAATTCCTAACTGTAGTTTTTGCTTGTGATAAATTTAGGTAGTAAATTGTTGATTCTAAAGTTACTATTCATATTGATCACGCTGCTATTAAGTACCTAATGGAAAAGAAAGATGCTAAGCCTAGGCTTATTAGATGGGTCCTTCTTTTACAAGAATTTGATGTACATATTGTGGATAGGAAGGATGCTGAAAATCCTGTTGCTGATAATTTGTCTAGATTAGAAAATATCCCTGATGACCCTCTTCTTGTTAATTATAGTTTTCTTAATGAAAAGTTAGCTGCAATAAAAGTGAGCTCTAAAGAGAGTCCATGGTATGCTGATTATGCTAACTTTATTGTCTCGAGGTATTTGCCTCCTACCTTTACAGCTCAGCAAATAAGAAAATTCTTCTATGATTTGAGGCATTATTTTTGGGATGACCCACACTTGTATAAAGAAGGTGTTGATGGTTTTATGAGAAGATGTGTTCCTGAAAATGAACAAGGAGAGATATTGAGAAAATGTCATAGTAGTGCTTATAGAGGATATCACACTGGAGATAGAACTGCACGTAAGGTTCTGCAATCAGGTTTTTATTGGCAGGCTCTATTTAAAGATGCTAGAAAATTTATATTATCTTGTGATCAATGTCAAAGGGTTGGAAATATTTCTAGGCGTAATGAAATGCCTATGAATTATTCTCTTGTTATTGAACCATTTGATTGTTGGGGTTTTGACTTAATGGGTCATTTCCCTCCTTCACAAGGCTATACTCATATTCTTCTTGTTGTTGATTATGTTACTAAATGGGTAGAAGCTATGCCTACTAAAAGTGCTGATGGTGAAACCTCATTAAAAATGCTTAAAGACATTATTTTCCCTAGGTTTGGTGTACCTAGATATCTTATGACTGATGGGGTTCTCATTTTATTCATGGTGGTTTTAGAAAAACCCTTGCTAAATATGATGTTAATCATAGAATTTCCTCACCCTATCATCCTCAAACTAGTGGGCAAGTAGAATTATCAAATAGAGAAATCAAATCTATCTTGCAAAAGACTGTTAACAAATCTAGAAAAAATTGGGCTAAGAAATTAAATGATGCTCTGTGGGCTTATAGAACAGCTTACAAAAATCCCATGGGCATGTATCCTTATAAAATGGTTTATGGAAAAGCTTGTCACTTGCCTTTAGAATTAGAACACAAAGCTTATTGGGCAGTGAGAGACCTAAATAGAGATTTTTAAACTTGCTGGTGAGAAAATGTTGCTTGACTTAAGTTCTATAGATGAATGGAGGAGTGAAGCATATGAAAATGCTAAGCTCTTTAAAGAGAAAGTTAAAAGATGGCATGATAAGAGAATTATTAAAAGAGAAATTCATGTTGGTGAGAAAGTGCTATTGTATAGGTCTCGTCTCAGATTTTTTGCAGGAAAATTACTCTCGAGATGGGAAGGACCTTTTGTTATTGAAGAGCTATATCGTTCGGGGGCAATTAAAATTGTTTCCCTTGAAGACAACTCTTCACAAGTGGTGAATGGCCAAAGACTCAAGCATTATATTTTTGGAGATCCTTATAATGAAAAGGTTGATTGTATTCAAGCCATGATCCCAGAGGAGTTTATTAAGAAGCAAATTTCAGAAACAGCATAGTCAGTTTTCGAATTGGTAACAGCTTTGGTAAAAAAAAAATTGCGAAACATCTTCCAACTTATATTTTTACTGTTTTTGGAAAATATGAAAAATTATGAGCCGGAAACGAGAGGGAGACGGAGCCCGGAGGCTCCACAACATAGGGTGGCGCGGGCCCATCCCTGGCTGCACCAGCCCATGGTGTGGGCGCCCCGGAGGCCCTTTCCGACTCGTTTTTGACCTAGACTTTCCTTTCGTTATAAAACTTTTTGCTATATAATCCCCCGGATCCCCCGAGGTTCGTATATCATTTTCTCGTCGTGTTTCTATTTCGAGCTGTTTCTGCTAGGATCTATTTTCGGTTTTAGAAGCATCATGGTCTCCGCCAACGACAACAAGGGGAAGGGACTGAAGGAATATGATGTCCAAGACCTGGAGCAGGAGGAGGAGATCGAGAGTGGAGCTGAAGGAGATGTTGAAGAAAACCCACGGGTGCATCCACGCGCCACCGTCGCAAGCATCAGAGTGGCGGCTAACACCTTCAAGCTTAAGAGAGGCGCGCGGATGAGCACTGAAGGAGGGGTTCCACGTCACTCTTTAGCATCAAGGACGCCTGCTGCGGGCGTTAAGAAACACTTCCACTCATTAATTCATGATTATCAGTGCAAAAAGGTGCCCAGAGGGATTTCTCCTCTATGTGGGACACTAATCGTTCTAACCGTGCAGATGAAGGAAGCTCTCAACCTAAGGAAGAGTGGGGTGAATATCTTGGTGGCTGGGATTCATAGTCCGACAGGCATGCAAACTATACTGATCGCAATACGAAGGTGATGCGTATGCTTATGTTCGCGATTGAAGATCTGAAGAAGTCAATTGATAAGATCATCGAGAAGGACTCACCACCGCCACCGAAGAATTGATTCGTCATTGGGTTTGGTATCCCCTCGACTTGTTCCAAGCTAGGGGGGAGTGTCGCGGTATCACATCACTATATTTCATCTTTTACTTTTTCGAGTCATATCATGAGTAGAGAAGTTATCGTATAGGATGGTTTGCAGTATGGAAGTGTCTCTCCCTAGTTGGTTCTCGTTGTATCCGTTGGTGTGAGTTACCGGTTTGAAATATTAATGAGAAGTTTCATCATTTACTTTCTGCACACATTATTTTAGCTTTCAATTTCTGTCATATGGTTGAACTTGTTATTAGTATTTGGTTTCACTCTAGAGATCATCAAGTTAATCTAGTTGGTTTTGGCAAACTTAGCTTGGGTCAGCAGAAATAATAATTTGGGATGCTAGTATAAGAAAGAGGAATTTGCCTATTAGCTCGTAAACTTAGTATTCACAAGTTAAGATCGCTTGGGCTTTCAATGAAGATTGCATGATTGATTTCATCATATGTATATTTGTTTGTTTTCCTCAGCGCTTATGCTTGCTACCCAACCTTGCTAACCAAAACCCTGTGCTGAGAGGGAATGCTTCTCGTGCATCCAAAACCTTGCCATTGTGTACACCATACCTACCTACATGTGGTATTTAACTGCCACTCCAAGTAAATTGCTCATGTGCTACCTTTAAAACCTTCAAAATTATTCCTGTTTTGTGCCCCTGTTTTAGCTCATGAGGACGTAAATAGAGAATCTTTATCTCACTTGTTGATTGGACTTCAAACACCTGGACTAGTGGATTCATCCGCTTATCCGAATGCTAGAAGAGCTGGCAGCGGGGTGCCCAGCCCCAAAACTAATACACAAATTCTCTTTACTGTTTTGCCCCTGATTTATCAGTCAAAGCATTATCGTGTAAACAAAAGAGAATGAGGGATGACCTTCTACACCAGTTGCGTCCCTCGTATGGGAGCCTCTCTTATGAAGTCTAGTTGGCTTGTGACGTACTGTATTGTCTGTTTACCATTCGTTAACATAAGCATACACCTCTCTTAAAAATGTTTTCAATACCTCTGTTTAATAAAATAAAAGCTCTAGCACATGAGTGATCCATGCTTCCCTCTGCGAAGGGCCTTTCTTTTACTTTCATGCCGAGTCGGTAAACCCATTTCTCTCTGTCTCCAGCAAGCATTTGAGTTGTTGTGATCTCATCATCTATATGTTGATTTATTTCAATCATGTTTTCTATCTTTCTTTGTTTGGCACATCCTTTTTTTATCTGAATGAATATTACTTTGAAAAGCTATGAATCACTATAAAGGAATTGCTATAATCAAACATGTTAAGCTCTACAAGTTGAGCCTTATTATAAAGATTTCACCTAAGATAAGCAGGATATCATTAAATGTTCTCTAACCAAGAATGAAGTTTGCCATTACCAATTTTGATTCTCTCTTTTGCATCTTCGTTTGTGACTCCCTTTACTCGTTTCAAGTTAGGTTATATGATAGGAAGTTGCTGTCTATGAAGATTGGTGCATAGATAGATGTGATGCTTGTTGTCCATATTTTATTTATCGACTCTTCACTCCATAATCCTGTGGACATGTGTTCTGAGTTCAGTTTCGCTTGGGGACAAGCGAGGTCTAAGATTGGGGGGAGTTGGTACGTCCATTTTGCATCAGTATTTTATATCATAATTTTCTGTTTTTCATCGATATATTTCATGTTATGATGCATCTCTTATGTTATTTCATCTTATTTTGCATGTTTTATAATTTTGGGAGAATAAACATCGGGACCAGAATTCTGTGGGAAAAAGCACCGTTGAGATACCATATTTCACAAGATCAGAAGAAGAAGGGGGACATCCGGGAGTTCCTAAAAGTCTAGAGGAAGAACACAACTAGAAGGGAGCCATAGGGAGGCCACCAGGGGCCCACACCTAGGGCTGGCGTGCCCTCCCCCTGGTCGCGCCACCTAGGGGTGTGGCCACCCTGTCCCACCTCTGGGGTCATCTTTGGCGTGCTTGACCCCCAGGGAACCCTAAACCTCATTCCATCCCCGAAGAATTATTCCGCCGCCTCCTTGGGGCACCCGAGAGAGAAAAGCTCTCTGGCAGGGAGAAATCTGTCGGGGAGATTCCTCTCCGGAGAGGGGAAATCACCACCATCGTCACCATCATCACTCCGGGCATCATCAAGATCGTCATCATCATCATCATCACCACCAGCACCATCACGCTCATCATCCACCTTCATCCCGCTGTAACAATTAGGGGCCTCTATCGTTGTTTTGCATTAGATCTCTCTCCCGGTGTGGATTACTTGTTAGTAGTTGATGCTTGTGAGATTTATCGGTGTTTACACTTTATGACCAGATTGTTATCATTCATTATATCACCTCTGATCATGATCCATATGATATGTTGTGAGTAGTTTGTGTTGTTCTTGAGGACATGGGAGAAGTCAAGTTGTTAGTAGTGAAGTAATGTTGAATAATAATTAATGTTTGATATTTAAGTTGTGGTGTTATTCTCCTAGTGGTTTCATGTGAACGTCGGCTACATGATACTTCACCATTTATGGGCCTAGGGGAATGCATCGTGTATTTGGCTACTTTATGTGGGGTTGCTGGAGTGACAGAAACCTAAACCCCCGTTAGGAAACCATTACACGAGGGAGTGTAGGATCCCGGAGTTTAAAGCTGTGGTTAGATTTATTTCTTAATTAGTTTCTTGTAGTTGAGGATGCTTGTCAGGGGTATAATCACAAGTATGTATTAGTCTTGGGTGGGATGGTACATTAAAATAGATTCACCCACACAACCCTTATCAAAGCACCAAAACTATTTAGCTGCATGGAACAAAAGCACTTAACAGAAACCTCCCGTGTGTCCTCGAGAACGTTTGTTAATCATAAGTAAACTTACCTGCTTGTCCTTTGCTGAAGAAAGGATTGGGGCACTTGCTGCAATTATTATTACTGCATTTTATTTACTCGCACTTTATTTATCTGCAATATCAAAAAAACCTACAAATCTATTTTCTAGTATTTACAGTTATTCCTTCATCGAAACCGCTTGTCAACACCTTCTGCTCCTCGTTGGGTTCGACACTCCTATTTATCAAAAGTACTACGATACACCCCCTATAATTGTGGATCATCACGCATCACTTCGAAGCAGGGCATGGTGGTGTAGACCCCTCCGGTGATGAATTTCCTTCCTAGCAGGGTGCGAGGGAGAGCTCCAGAACCCTCCCGATCTCGGGATGATGATGACTAAGGCCTTAGGTGCTTTTCATGGAAAAGTGGTCTCTGTTTAGGGTTCTCATATCGGGGGAATAAATAGGTGAAAGGGCGATGGCGGTGGGCGCCCGAGGGGCCCACACCACTCCCAAGCGCGGCCAGTGGGCGCTGCCCTATGGTGTGGCCCCTCTTCGGGGCCTCTTCGAGACTCCGTGGAACCTTCAGGAATTCAGGGCTTCGAATTTTCCAATTCCGAGAATATTTTCAGAACAAGTTTTCTGAAACTAAAAATGGCACAAAACAGGGAACTGGCTCTGTGGCATTTTGTCAATAGGTTAGTCCCGAAGATCAATAAAAATGACATAAAGTGTATAGCAAACATGTAGGGAATAACATGAAAACAACATGGAACATCATAAATTAAGGATACGTTTATGACGTATCAACATCCCCAAGCTTAGTTCCTACTCGTCCTCGAGTAGGTAAACGTTAAATACACATAATTTATGAGGTGACATGCTACCAACATAAACTTGATCATCAATATTCACTACAAAATTCCGCGCGATCCGGAACGTTTTGAGCGGCACGTTTTGATAACGTTGCGCGGTTTCTGAAAAGTGGAATTTGCTCTCGAAGACGCGGTCCATCTCGACGTTTTTATATGTGTCGTCGCGGATTTTTGTTCCCGGCCCAATAGGCCCAGTTGGAGGCGAGTTTCGTTCCACGAGAACGTCGCAGATTAGTCGAATATATCCCTTTTCATTTCTGTCATTTATTTGTCCATATTGTGAAATCGAATTATCTATTTGGTATATGTTTTTGCATCGGCATTAACTTCTGTCACTTAGATCCATCGAAACTTCTGTCATCTATTTCTCCATATTGTGAACTCGAATTATATCTATCTTAGGAAAATAAGCATAGTAGTTGAACATAAACATAGACTACATATTAATAGAAACCACACGATACAAAAGAGATTGTCGATCTAAACAGGACATCAGAAGCACGGGGGCAACAGTAGGGGGCTAAATAAAGAGCATCAGTAGGGGGCCGACAGCTCCTCCGATGGCGTTGGATCCTTCGTCGGGACTGGATCCTCCGATGGCACTGGATCCTCCCTTGTCTGGGGAGTCACAGCTGCGAGGAGAGTGATAAGAGTTTTCTTCTCTGCCAGGGCTAAACCGATCTTCAGTTCCCCAACCTGCTTGGTCAGTTCGAGGTTGCTGGCCTTCAACTTGGACGTATCATCCATGAACTTCCGAAACGCTATGAGGGAAGCTTTGCCCTGAGCCACCTGCTCCAACCTGGCATCGCGAGCCTTGTTGAGATTGTCGTAAGTGAGCTTCAAGGCCTTCTCAAGGCCTTCTCAAGCTCAGCTTCTAGGAGGTTGATGTTAATCTAAAAGGCAAAATGAATCTAAGAAAGATGAAATCACGAGGAAATCAGAAAAGGATCTAAGAAAGATGAAAGCACCAGGAATTCTGAAAAGGAAATCAGAAACGGATCTAAGAAAGATGAAAGCCCAGGAAATGGAACCTACAAGAGGGCAGCAGACCGCTTCGCCGGTGGAGAAATGGCCGCCTGGAGGAACGATCGCCGGTGGAATCTACTACGTCAAAGGGTTTTCGCTTGAGGGGAGGCGGTGAGGCAGATAGAGGATGAACTGAAGAGTGCGTCTATTTATACACTGGTAGGGGGATTGGAACGGAGGAGCCGCATGCACGATGGAGCAATAACTGGCCGCCGGGACTAAAGCGACACATTTCACGTTCACAATATCGTGACGAACGCCTGGCGTGCTCCATGCCAGGGTTAGTGGGTTATTGCGGTGAGTGGAAGAGCGATTGTTTCCAGACTTGGGCCATGATGGCACTTTCTTGGGCCCTCTCCTGTCAGACACTTTTTATTGGGCCTTATAGCACTTCGTAGCCCATAATTATCCTACTACAGTTGCAGCCCAAAATAAGAAGGAAGAAATGTTGCAACTTCAACGAACACATAAAATGTCAAAATTTTGATTATTTTGACACGTTTCAACATCTTCCACACTGTAAAACACTACACATCATCCCAGAATGCGTTGTCAAGTTCGTCATCATAGGAGTCCTGCATAAGGCTCTCCCAGAATGCTTCGTCCATCTCCTCATCCGACGATGAGACGACGATGGTGGAGGGGCCAGCATCCGTACGAGCTCGCATCTTCGCAACCCTCTGAGCGTCGAGCCGCAACTGCGCCTGTACCAGATCTGGGTGATCACGGCGGAACCTCTCCATCGTGGCCTCGTCGTCCCGGCGGATGCCCAGCTGCACGAACGCGCAGTGGTACTCCTGCTCCTTCTTGCGGGCTCGGGCGTGTCGAAGGTGCCCATCCACCACCGCACGCCGTTGTGTGTGATCACCGTGGACCAGTGCCCAGACGGCCGCAACTGCACAACTCGGAAGGCGGTGCTGCTTCTCACGCACGGCGCCATCGGGCGGATCAACGCAGAGAGTGAGGGGGGAGGTCGAGGGGCTGTGGCGGCGGGCAGTAATCAGCGGCGAGAGTGAGGGGGAGGTCGGGGGGCTGTGGAGACGGCGTAGAAGGTAGGTTGCATGGTCCATGCTCGGTCGTATTTATGCGATAGCGACGAGGTCGAGAAGTTCAGTGACCGTTGGCTTGCCAGGATTTTGTTGAGTTCTGCAGTGATGAGTTGCACGATCTACCAACACGAGGGATTTGATCTAAGCTCGAGGTTTTAGCAGCTATTAGCGATTTGATCTTTACTTGGGTTTTAGCACGAGGGATCTACCAGCGATAATATACCTTAGAAGTTTACGAAACAAACTAAACCTTAACAAGTCCAGGAAACAAACGAAATTATAATCCAGCCAGAAAAAATAAGAAGTACATAGGCCTAGCTCAACAGCAGCCTAGTCTCTTCACCAACAATGCATATCCTTTGCTCCGGTTCTATATCACCCCCATCTCAATGACCGCCTCCAACCTAGGGTCATCGGTCTCCCTCACAATGACCAAAACAGGTTGCTGATTATAAAAATTATTGCCTTGGACGAAACCATCCACACCAGCTTGTCGAGGATAATGCGGCCGTCGGTTTTCTTGTTGTAAGAAATGGTGGTGACATGCTCTTCTGCTCTAAGTCGTAGGCCAACCCTGCCATGATTCCTCGGGCAAGCATGTTCCCCTATTAACTTCGGTAGTTTCTAAGCATGAAAGATAACATGCCATATTAGCATACCTTCTCATGGTTCTTGGAAATTTACTTGCAAAAAGAGGAGGTCGTCTTATAGATACATACCGTAGTATAGTGCTGCAAGTTTGTGACGGTGAAACAAGTCACAAAAGGAAACTCAACATAGGGTCCAAGGGGTAGAAGCCGGGCCAGGCGGTTCTGCTCGTGATTGTCGAGATGGGCTCTTTGGGCATATACGATATTGGCATCATCATTCCTCTCATCAGCAGAACTGTAAGAATCCTCATCATGGACCTCATCATCAGAATTGCTAGAATCCTCATCATGCATATCATCATCAGAACTGCCATCTACGCTGCAAACTGAGTCATCTGCGCTTGAAACTGAGTCATCTTCGCTTGAAATGCAAAGTGAGTCATCTTGGGAGTCGCCAATAATAACAACGTAGATAGTGGGCCTTGGTATCATGGAAAACACTAGTATGCATCACACGGAGATGTTCTTTTCCTCGATGAACCGATCCCATTGTGTCCCATGCAAACGGGTCTTGCTCTGTTCTTTTGACACACGAAAGGTGTACTTCCTGCCATGGGAACTAAACAGCACACGCTCGCCTACTAACTTGTTGAATGCTATCCGAGCAGTGCATGGTACAAACTGTGCATCAGAAATAAAAACAAACGTGGAAATTAGATATTGTAATAAAAACACAATACATAATACAAGTGTAAGAAGAAGAATTGTTTTCTTACCACTGACTTGAGGTGACACTCTTATACAGCAACACCGAACTTGGATGCAGAAGGATCAACATTTGGGCAATTATTCTTGCATATAGGGCATGTAATACCCTGTTAATCAAGCAAAAAAGAAGCAGAAATTACAAAATGTGCATATAAGCAGATTGGTTCTAAAGGAACAATTCTTTCATGACATTTATGTAAAACTGGGGCCAAACTACGAACAACTGGTAATGCCTCATAATAAAAGCACAACCATGTTTATCCAAGAAGTAATTCTACACTACCAAGAGCAATGCACAATGAATGTGCTTGTACATTGCACAAGATAGTATGGAACCCTCATTGCAATGATATGGTGACACATTTTAATCATCGACTTATAGGGATCATGCGCATTCAAAACAACATCTATAGTCACAGCTCTGTAATCATTGGCCTCAGGGAACATAGAGACACACCAAGCATACACAATTTTGCTACACCAGGTGGGCCAGCAAAAGCAAAGACATGACACATTTATTTGTGTCTGGTTCTTACTTTTGCTGGCCATCTGGTGGAGACAGTGAGGCATCAGCCAGATATACATGTGTCAAAGTCATCATCATTGACCAAATAAGCTCATAAATTGTGCATAGTGATAACAAGACTCATAAACACATAGGTGATCATGCACTAAAGGGGCATCCTTAGAATTCATTGTAACATGCAGTCAGAATAAACACATATGGAATAATGCAAAAAAAAAGTGTAAAACAAGCCTCATAAACACATTCCCAACACTTGCTAGAAGGACGAACACAATACTAGGACGTAATACAAGATGTGGCCTTGTATCACTATCACGTATTGTATCTGATCTCCTAGCATTTATCATGGCATGCAAACCAAGGAAAAAAAGAGTACTTATAATAGCATGTACGAATACAAATACTCAAATTGTATACACTACAAGGTATTATAGACATTCTCTTTCCCTTTACCATGGCCTAGTTTAAATCATCGACATATAATAAGGAGGACATTCAAGGCAAAGTAAAGTGGAACAATGGAAACAAATGTAATACGAGCCTCATATATCATTGCCTTGCAAACCAAAGGCCAGTCGAGTGCCTATAATAGCATATACGAATACAAATACTCAAATTGTATACACTACAGGGTATTATAGACACTCTCTTAGCCTTTACCATGGCCTAGTTTAAATCATCGGCATATAACGAGGACATTCAAGGCAAAGAAAAAGTGGAACAATGGAAACAAATGTAATACGAGCCTCATATATCATTGGCATGGAAACCAAGGGAAAAAGGAGTAGTTATAATAGCATGTACGACTACAGATAATCAAATTTTATACACTACAAGGTATTATAACCACTCTCTTTCCCTTTACCATGGCCTAGTTTAAATCATCGGCATATAACAAGGAGGACATTCAAGGCAAAGAAATGTGAAACAATAGAAACAGATGTAATACGAGCCTCAGATATCATTGCCATGCAAACCAAGGCCAAGCGGGTGCCTATAATAGCATATACGAATACAAATATTCAAATTGTATACACTACAAGGTATTATAGACACTCTCTTTGCCTTTACCATGGCCTAGTTTAATCATCGGCATATAACTAGGAGGACATTCAAGGCAAAGAAAAGTGGAACAATAGAAACAAATGTAATACAAGCCTCGTATATCATTGCCATGCAAACCAAAGGCCGAGAGAGTGTCTAAAATAGCATATACAAATACAAACACTCAAATTGTATACACTACAAGGTATTTTAGACACTCTCTTGGCCTTTACCATGGCCTAGTTTAATCATCGGCATATAACTAGGAGGACATTCATCATGTTGATAAATTAGGATACACAAAAGAAAAACAGGTGGAACAATGGAAAATGCACAGAAAAAATGAATCTGACCTCAGAATTTCTAAGTACAACAAGTATAGTCACTACTTGCATCTGGCCTCGGTAAATCATTAGCCAAAGTGTTAATAATTGGCCAAAATTGAAATAACCTTGCAAAAATACCAAATCTAAACCGTCAAACAAAAACCAAAACCAAATCTAAGCCTAATCTAACTGAAGCAACCAAATCGGGTACGGAATTAAACCATAACCTATCAAAATCATGGTGGAAATAGATGAACTAAGCGTGTTGGATATCCCAAACTTAAGCCATAGAACAAAACCACGTCTACGGGAGAAAATACGAAGCAGAGACGCAGAATGAACGGTAGAAACATGTAGATCTACCGTGCATGTCGTGCTACGCAGAAAACTCGAGCTCAATCTATAGATCTACGATACATACAAGGATAAGAGGGTTGGATATCATCTTACCGCCATTGCCAAAGCCCTCGAAGAGGATGGGACGACGCACGCGGTGATCTGAAAAAAGCCGATGAAGATCCTGCCTGCCAAGGGAGGAAGAGGAGGCCTGGCCTTCGTTTCCCACCGAGGATGGTCGTCGCGGTGTTGTCGATGTACCGGCGGAAGAAAACCCGCCGGCGGAGAGAGGGGAAGCTCATGAAGGCGGTGAGAGAGATAGAGCGAGTGATATGACTAGAAGAGAGAGAGGGGGAGGTGAGCTCATTTAAAGGGCGCGCCTTCCCGAAGGGGTTGACACTGTGTCTCCCGCGCAATAAAGGGCCGGCCTGGCGCCAGTTGTCCAAAACATTTCACAAAAGAAAAGAAAAATATTTTGAAATGGAAAGAAAAACAATTAATACAGAATAATAATAACTTAACCACAAAATACTCCATCCGTTTGATCTGACAGAATAAAAACAATTTCCCCGATTTTTTTGAAAGACAAAATGCAGATTCAACTTTTTGAAAAACCAAGCTTATGTGAATTGTGTTGATTATTTAGTGACATCGTGCCTTTTTTATAAATGATTATCTACTTGCTTGGATGTGTTAGGGTGGACACTAGAAAGTCCCAAGACAATGGTATGACCCAACTCTTCACAAGATTCCCTCAGGTTTCTCCGTTCCGGGAGTTTCGGGCCAATAGGGCATGTAAATTCGAGAGAGAAACACATAAAGAAGGAAGTCAGGCTCCAAGAAGTCCTGGAACCCGCCAGAGAGAATCTGACGCCGGTGGAGCCCTAACACACATGACACACTCTAACACACATGATATTTCATACCATGGGATTTGGTGGCATTCATACGATCCGGAGCCCCCCTCCGGAAAAACCGTGCATAGCTAGCCACGCTGGGGGAAAATACGGAACTGTCGTTCTGGCCCTCTACGTTAGCCGAAAGGGGGTAGCAAAGTGGAACTACTGTTTGGTTGTGTTAGGTTAGGCCCAAGGAACACCCAAGAGTATGTTAGGGTCCACCTCTTGGCAAGATTCCCCTAGTTCCGTCAAATCCGGGAGTTTTGGGCTCTAAGTAGTCCTAGAACTCGCTAGAGAGAATCTGACGCCGGTGAAGCCCTAACACAGAGAGAGAGGGACTCTTGGGAATCCCAGACCCATTACACACTCTAACACACATGGTATGGTATAACATGGGATTTTGTGGCATTCAGACGATCCGGAGCCCCCTCCGGAGAAACCATAGCCCCGATGGGGAAAGAGACGGGACTGTCGTTCTGCCCCATCTACGCGAGCCAGAAGGGGTAGAAAAGTGGAACTAACTATTTGGTTGTGTTAGGTTAGGCCCAAGGAACACCCAAGATAATGGTAGGGCACACCTCTTGGCAAGATTCCCCTAGTTTCGTCACACCCTGGAGTTTCGGGCTCTCATTAATTAGTCATGGAACCCGCGAGAGAGAATCCGACACCGGTGAAACCCTAACACAAAGAGCAAGGTAATGTCGGGTATCCAAGACCATGACACTATAACACACATGGTATGTCATACCATGGGATTTGGTGCCATTCAGACGATCGGGAGCCCCCCTCGGAGAAACCATGCATAGCCCCGCTCAGGAAAAAGGCGGAAGTGTCGTTCTGGCCCCTCTACATGAGCTACAAGGGGGTAGCAAAGTGGAACAAACTGTTTGGTTGTGTTAGGTTAGGCACAAGGAACACCAAAGAAAATGTTAGGGTCCACCTCTTGGCAAGATTCCCCTAGTTCCGTCAAATCCGGGAGTTTTGGGCTTTAAGTAGTCATGGACCCCGCTAGAGAGAACCGACGCCGGTGATGCCCTTACACAGAGAGCGGGGTACTCTTTGGCATCCAAGACCCATGACACACTCTTACACATGATATGGTATACCATGGGTTTTGGTGGCATTCAGACGATCTGGAGCCACCTCTCCGGAGAAACCATAGCCCCGCTGGGGAAAAAGACGGAATTGTCATTCTACTTCATCTACGTGAGCCGGAAGGGGGTAGCAAAGTGGAAATAATTATTTGTTTGTGTTAGGTTAGGCCCAAGGAACACCCAAGAGAATGGTAGGTCACACCTCTTGGCAATATTCCCCCAGTTCCGTCACACCCGGGAGTTTCGGGATCTCATTAATTAGTCCTGGAACCCGCGAGAGAGAATCCGACACCGGTGAAACCCTAACACAGAGGGCGAGGTAATCTCGGGTATCCAAGACCATGACACACTCTATCACACATGGTGTTGCGTGTAATGGGATTTGGTGGCATTCAGACGATCCGGAGCCCCCTCTCTGGATAAACCATAGCCCCGCTGGGAAGACGGAATTGTCGTTCTTCCCTATCTACATGAGCCGGAAGGGGGTAGCAAAGTGGAACCAATTTATTGGTTGTGTTAGGTTAGGCCGAAGGAACACCCAATACAATGGTAGGGCCCACCTCTTGGAAACATTCCCCCAGCTCCGTCCGATCCGGGAGTTTCAGGCTCTAGGTAGTCCTGGAACACGCCAGAGAGAATCCGACATCGGTGAAACCCTAACATAGAGAGCGAGTGAATCTTTGTAATCCAAGACCCATGCCACACTCTATGACATGTGGTGTGGCGTTTAATGGGATTTGGTGGCATTCAGACGATCCGGAGCCCCCTCTCGAGATAAACCATAGCCCCGCTGGGAAGACGGAATTGTCGTTCTGCCCCATCTACCTGAGCCGGAAGTGGGTAGCAAAGTGGAACCAATTTCTTGGTTGTGTTAGGTTAGGCCGAAGGAACACCCAATAAAATGGTAGGGCCCACCTCTTGGAAAGATTCCCACAGTTCCGTTAGATCCGGGAGTTTCGGGCTCTAAGTAGTCCTTGAACACGCGAGAGAGAATCCGACACCGGTGAAGCCTAACACAGAGAGAGAGGTAATCTCAGGTATACAAGACCATGACACACTCTAACACACATGGTATGTCATACCATGGGATTTAGTGGCATTCATACGATCCGGAGCCCCCCTCCGGAGAAACCATAGCCCCGCTGGGGAAAAAGCCGGAACTGCCGTTCTGGCCCCTCTACGTGAGTCGGAAAGGGGTAGCAAAGTGGAACCAACTGTTTGGTTGTGTTAGGTTAGGAACAAGGAACACCAAAGAAAATGTCAGGGTCCACCTCTTGGCAATATTCCCCTAGTTCCGTCAAATCCGGGAGTTTCGGGCTCTAAGTATTCCTGGAACCCGCTAGAGAGAATCGGACGCCGGTGAAGCCCTAACACACAAAGAGAGGGACTCTTGGGAATCCTAGACCCATGACACACTTTAACACACGTGGTATGGTATACCATTGGATTTGGTGGCATTCAGACGAACCGGAGCTCCCTCCGGAGAAACCATAGCCCCGATGGGGAAAAAGACGGAACTGTCGTTCTGCCCCATCTACGAGAGTCGGAAGGGGGTAGAAAAGTGGAACTAACTTCTTGGTTGTGTTAGGTTAGGCCCAAGGAACACCCAAGAGAACTGTAGGGCCCGCCTCTTGGCAAGATTCGCCCAGTTCCGTCACACCCGGGAGTTTCGGGCTCTCATTAATTGGTCTTGGAACCCGCGAGAGAGAATACGACACTGGTGAAACCCTAACACAGAGAGCGAGGGAAGTGGACATCCAAGACCCATGCCACACTCTAGAACACATGGTATCGTGTGCAAATTGGATTTTGTGGCATTCAAACGATCTGGAGCCACCTCTCCGGAGAAACCATAGCCCCGTTGGGAAAAAGATGGAACTGTCGTTCTGCCCCATCTACGTGAGCTGGAAGGGGGTAGAAAAGTGGAAATAACTGTTTGATTGTGTTAAATTAGGCTCAAGGAACACCCAAGAGAATGGTAGGGCACACCTGGCAAGATTCCCCCAGTTCCGTCACACCCGGGAGTTTCGGGCTCTCATTAATTAGTCCTGGAACCTACGAGATTGAAATCCAACACCGGTGAAACCCTAACACAGAGAGCGAGATAATCTCGGGTATCCAAAACCATGGCACACTCTAACACACATGGTATGTCATACCATGGGATTTTGTGGAATTCATACGACCCGGAGCCCCCTCCGGAAAAACCATAGCCCCGTTGGGGGGAAGGCGGAACTGCCGTTCTGGCCCCTCTACGTGAGCCGAAAGGGGGTAGCAAATTGGAACCAACTGTTTTTTTGTGTCAGGTTAGGACCAAGAAACACCAAAGAAAATTTTAGGGTCCACCTCTTGGCAAAATTCCCCTAGTTCCGTCAAATCCGAGAGTTTCGAGCTCTAAGTAGTCCTGGAACCCGCTAGAAAGAATCCGACGCTGGTGAAGCCCTAACTCGGAGAGCGAGGGACTCTTGGGCATACAAGACCCATGACACACTCTAACACACATGGTATGGTATACCATGGGATTTTGTGTCATCCAGATGATCCGGAGCCCCCTATCTGGAGAAACCATAGCCTCGTTGGGGAAAAAGGCAGAACTGCCGTTGTGGCCCCTCTACGTGATCCAAAAGGGGGTAGCAAAGTGGAACCAAATGTTTGGTTGTGTTAGGTTAGTACCAAGGAACACCAAAGAAAATGTTAGGGTCCACCTCTTGTCAAGATTCCCCTAGTTCCGTCCAATCTGGGAGTTTCGGGCTCTAAGTAGTCATGGAACCCGCTAGAGAGAATCCGAAGCCGCTGAAGCCATTACACAGAGAGCGAGGGACACTTAGGAATCCAAGACCCATGACACACTCTAACACACATGATATGGTATACCATGGATTTGGTGGCATTCAGACGATCGGGAGCCCCCTCTCCGGATAAACCATAGCCCCGCTGGGAAACAAGACGGAACTGTCGTTCTGCCCCATCTACGTGAGCCGGAAGGGGGTAGGAATATTGAACTAACTGCTTCGTTGTGTTAGGTTAGGCCCAAGGAACACCCAAGAAAATGGCAGGGCCCACCTCCGTCAGATCCGGGAGTTTCAGGCTCTAAGTATAGTCATGGAACACGCCGGAGAGAATCCGATGCCGGTGAAGCCCTAACAAAGAGAGCGAGGTAATCTTGGGTATCAAAGAACATGACACACTCTATCACACATGGTATGTCATACTATGGGATTTGGTGGCATTCATACGATCCGGAGCCCCCTCCGGAGAAACCATAGACCCGATGGGGAAAAAGGAGGAACAACCGTTCTAGCCCTCTACGTGAGCCGGAAGGGGGTAGCAAAGTGGAACCAATTGTTTGGTTGTGCTAGGTTAGGCCCAAGGAACACCAAATAAAATGTTAGGGTCCACACCTCTTGGCAAGATTCCCCCTAGTTCCGTCAAATCCGGGATGTTCGGGCTCTAAGTAGTCTTGGAACCCGCTAGAGAGAATCTGACGCCTGTGAAGCCCTAACAAAGAGAGCGAGGGAATCTTGGGCATCCAAGACCCATTGTATTCCACAATATAACACATATGGTATGGCATACCATGGGATTTGGTGGCATTTAGACGATCTGGAGCCCCCTCACTATGGAGAAACCATAGCCCCGATGGGGAAAAAGACGGAACTGTCCTTCTGGCCCCTCTACGTGAGCCGAAAGGGGGTACCAAAGTGTAACCAATTAATTGCTTGGTCGTGTTATGTTAGGATCAAGGAATACCCAAGACAAATGGTAGGGGCCACCTCTTGTCAAGATTCCCCCAGTTCCGTTAGATCCGGGAGTCTCGGGCTCTCATTAAGCAGTCCTGGAACCCACCAGAGAGAATTCGACGCCGGTGAAACCCTAGCACAAAGAGCGAGGGAATCTTGGGTATCCAAGACCCATGCCACACTATAACACACATGTTATGGCATACAATGTGTTGTGGTTGCATTCAGACGTTCCTGAGCCCCCTCTCCGGAGAAACCATAGTCCCGCTGGGGAAAAAGATGGAACTGTCGTTTTGGCCCCTTTACGTGAGCGGAAAAAGGGTAGCAAAGCGGAACCAATTGTTTGGTTGTGTTAGGTTAGGCTCAAGGAACACCGAAGACAATGGTGGGGTAATTTATTTATTATTAGTAATAGTTTATG